>CM055836.1:16681371-16727905 GCA_029582265.1 Zoroaster sp. YZ-2022
GTTAAATACTTTTTGGGGGACGTAAAGTTTGGATCTTTCCCGGCGCAAATTTTTTTTAAAACCGAATTTGGCGGAAAAACCAAAATCCCAATATTATCCAATCGGTGTTTGCTAAAGGTGTCACATAATCTTTGAAAATTAAAACCCAACTGGGCCATTGTACAAACGGGAAAGGTTGATTAAATGCGGGCGTTTTTAAAATTTTTCGAGTAACCTCAACAAATCAACGACCTCAACAAGAGAAACGGACAACAAAAAATGAAAAAAAAATTAAGTAAAGCTGCCCCCTGATCGGGGTGCACCATGGGGGGGGGAAATTGAAAAAATCTTTTTTATAAAACTGGGGGCCCTTCGTTACATACGCATACCAACCCCGTAAATATAATAGTGGGGGAAATAAATAAAATTTTTGGGGAGTTGAGTCCTGGTCCCCATCCTTGCCCTCCGATACCCTTGCCGAACCCTCTGTAAAAAGACTTGGGGTAGATTTTGCCTTTTCCTGGCCCTTTTTAAAAAAAAACATCAGGGGCCTTTACGGCCCCCCCATGCCTAGGTTTTTTAAAAGGGTGACAAAACTGGTTCTACTGTTTGGCAATTCATTGTCAATGTCACCCTCGTACATAGATGCAAAGTGTTAAAACCCCGTTTATACCTATAAACCTTTCAAAAGACACTTAAGGGGATTTAAAGTCGGGGAAATCACAAAAGTGCGACTGCCCACTAGGGGCCCGGAAACGAAACCCCTCTTATCAACAGGATCTTTTACCATATAGCCATCTCACCACTGCGTCCGTTTCACCATCTGGGGGTTTGTTGAAATTGTTTGGGGGAAATTTTAAAATATCTAAAGCTTGGCTTGATCTTTGCTGTTTCAAATTTTCAATTGCTGAATCATCGGGAACCCCATTACAAATAAAAGAAGTTTGCTGAAATATCGTAAACACTTTCGTTCAAAAAACTTTAAACCAAATTTAATCGTAAAAAATTAAATTTGGAAAAATTCAGTAAAACCCCCAGTTTATTTTTTGATTACTTTTTTCTCAAAAGGCCCCCGTGTTGGTTGGGGGTAATTTGGGGGGGGCCCCAAAAAGAGTATAATGACATTACACTCTTTATACAAAAAAACCAAAATTTCCCAGAAGTTGGGGGGTCCACATAAAAGGGGGTTTAAAACCCCCCCAGTGGTTGCCCTTTTTTGCCTTTTAAGGCAACTACTTTTGTGTTTTGGGTTTTTTCTGTTTTACTTTTTCCGAAAGGTTGTAATTTTGTCTTCCATGTTTTTTTTTCTTGGACTTTCAAAAATCAACGAGGTTGACTTGGGTAAGAAAAAATTTACCTTATGAATCAAAAAAAAGGACTTTCGGTACAGTTACCGACATCTGCAAAATTTGGGTTTTAAAAAATGTAATATAAGGCATTCTTTTTCCCCTTTAACTCTGTCTGTAACCCAGAAATATGAGCCACATTGAGCACATCATATATGAGATCTTGTTAGTTGGATATGCCCCAAATTTAAGAGTTTTTTTTCGAGTGTTAAACGTGTCTTGAAATTTCTTGGGTACTTTGTCGTCCATAGTAAGCAAAGGTTATTATTTACATATCAATTGTAGAATCAAAGAACCATAATGAATTTTACTTCACTTATAATTGATTCTTTCCTCCCCGTGTGTCAATGAACGTTTTTGGGTATTTGGGCTGATGAGGTAATTTATTCTTGGTTGTTCACATGGTACAAAAAAGCCATCATATTATTTTTTTACAACAGCTTTTCTAATTCAAAAAAATTGCTTTTTTCTGAACCTTTCCCGTACATGATTCTCATAGTGAGTTTGTCTTGTGGATGGGGAAAAATTCCCATGACTTGGGGAAGGGAAGGATTTATAAAGATTTTGCTTGACCTGTCTCTCGGGCATGAAAATTTTCTTTTTTGACTGTTTTTTTTAACTTAAAGCGTTCTTTTTCTTGCATCATCGAGAGCAACTTCACAATTGTTGGGGGTTTTCGGGTTTTAATTGTCTTTGCCTTTTCCCATTTTAAACCATTTTTATCAAAATTTTACTGTGATCTGTTTTATTTGGGAAACCCCAAAAACAATTAAAAAGTAAGATGAAATTTAAACCATTCCGATAAATTTTTTACCTTTTTTTAATTTTTTTTTATATTTTTTAAAGGAAAATACCCGTCCCCGGAACCTCCTTTTTGTCATTTAATCCCGGGTTTACAAGGTCTATGGGCATTTATGAGGGTAATGGGCGCTTTGTTAACAATGCAGGGTTTAGAAAATTTTTTGGTTTTATCCGAAGGTTTTCACCGTTTGACCAATCCAAAACCCAAAGTCAGTCTCGGATCTGCATCGGCTGTCTTTTCCGAACGGCCTTCACCAGCTCAATTTCTTTCGATTGGCTCGTAGCTGGAATGACGAACTTTCTCCCTTTTTTAAAAAGGGGAAAATTACCCCTATCCATCCCGGGGGGCCCTTTAAATGGCAAAATTTTGTGGTCATTTTTAACCAGGGGGAAAAAATAAAAACCCTTTGCAAACGTATTTTTTTACGACCGGCGGGCTTTTTGGGCCCCAACCCAAAAATGTTTAGGCAAATTTTCATGAGGTCCCCCTTCTTCGACGATTTAATTAATCCGCGCATGGTTAGGTCCCCACCCAAACGCGTTTTTAAAAGAAAAAGGGCTGCGGGATAGTGGCTGCCAAAATCGAATCTTAATCATGGAAAAGGATAAAAATCGCTTTTTTGGCAAAAGATATTTGATGGTGATTTTGGAAAGGGAGATCAACGGAGAAGATAAAAAACAGCGATGACCCAGGGTGATGATGAACCTCCCCAAAACAAAAAAAGGACATTCAGGACTGGATCCGCAGGATGAGGTATTTATATTGTGTGGGTCATGACCTTTAAAAATTCTAGTTAGGCACTACCCATCGCTTTTTTGGATTTTGGAGAAAAAGTTTATTTTAAGCTGTATGCAACAATTTAACTTGAGTGTAGATAAATCCAGTTTTTTTTTACGTATGCTCTTTTCCGCGTAATTTCATGTTTGACAAACCGTGCCCAAACCCACCCCCCCAAAAAAAAAAAAAAACCACCCAAACATCTATCCCAAAAAAAGGGCCTTTAATTTAAAAAGAAGATGGCCACCTTTGGGGAAAATGTTTTTTTGGGGTTTTATCACTGATTAATTTTTAATTTATGTATTAAAAATATAGAAGACGGCGTTAACATGTTTTGAACAAAATTTTAAAATTTGGGCATTATTTTTATGACACAAAAAAACAAATGGATTTTTTACATTACAACCGTTGCCATGATAACTGTGGCCTTTTCCCCAAAAAAAAAATTTTGTATTCGAGATTAAAAAAAGTCCCCAAAATTTAATCAATCTTTCAAAAACAGCGGAAATGGGCCCCAATTTTTGACCTTTTCATAAATTATCCCGTGTGATAGACGAAAAGCCCCCTCATGCATTTGTCTCTTCCTTCCGAAAAATCCCCCAGATGGAAAAAAAACCAGCCCTTCAGATCTTCAAAAAGAGATCAGTCATTCAACGGGAACCCGATAAACCAGGGAAAAGCTCGGGTCCTGGGGGGGGCCCCGGGCCCCTTTCTGCAATACAATTTAGTTGTTCTTCAGGGGGTCGGGGATCTGCTTGTAGACAAAAAAAACCCAAACCAAGCAAATTTGTTTCAAAACCCGGGACCCCCCCCTCCTGAATGAAATGATGGCATTTGTGGCCTACGGGGCTTGTTTGGGCATCAACAGTCCCCCTCAGTACAGTATGTTGGCCCCAACATATGAAGTTCTAGGGGTTTTTTTTATCCATCCTAATGTCGAAATATTTTTTTATTATGCGATTTTTCACCTCCCGCAAAGGTTGCCCGAACCAGCCTCTGGGTGAACCCAAACTTAAGAAAGTTAGGCCTTTTCTGAAAAGTCCCCCTCCCCCAAAATTTTTTGACCTCTATTACCCTGGAAAACCTATTTCCCGATGGGGTATGCTCAAATTTAAGGACGCCCCCGGTTTCTCATAAATTTAAAAACCGGGGAAATGGGGAATTGGCTTTTTTTTGAACGAGGCCGAGACGGGGTTTCAATTTTTTCGTGGATGCTGCACAGGGCTGCCCCAAAGGGGAAAAAAAACTTTAAGAAGGCTACATGTCATTGAATGATTATCCCCCCGGGGCCCATCCTCTGACCTAACCATCCCAGGAGAAGTCGTCGTTGAACTTCTAAATGGACTTGAAAAATAAATGTAATTTATTGTGATAATTAAATTTAACAGACCAGCTCGTTCCCAAAATTCTCAATTAGGTTTGGGTTTTGTGGTCCAATTCTTTTCTGCCCGGGGAAAACCGAATGCAGCCCACCCCAAAAACAAATAAATGAAAAAAAATAACCCAAAAAAATTTTGAGAAAGGGTGGTCAAGGATTTTTGGCATGATAACAAAATGTTGCTCCCAACAAAAAGTGGTGATTTTAAAAATTACAAAAAAATTGGGTAAGAAAAGGGGAAAGTGGATTTTGTGGGTTCTAAGCCCCAAAACTAAGATAACCAAAAAATTCATGGGGGGAACCGATCCGCTAATCAAATTGTTCAGTAAAACACATACACACAGAAAAGGGAAAAGGTGGAAGGGGTGTTTTTCAATTTTGTTGGGAAAATATCCATCTTTAATGCCTGGGGAATTTTCCCAAAAACATACCAACAAACAAAGCATAATTTTTACTTCCGTCTTCGTCTTTGACGGCCTACTCACAGGTTGGGAACGTAATAAAAGCTGCGTTTTCCCATCCAATGCGAATAACCCCTTTCCCGTTTGGTGATGGGAAAATGATTATCCTGGAAAAACCCCTTTCCCGGAAAAAAAACGTGACTGCATTGTTTGTAGCAAAAGGCGATTACACAATAGAAAAAAAAATGAGGATAAGTAAACAATGTACATATCCGATGTGCTGGGTTTCCCTTTGAGAAATACCCATCTTTGCACTTTATAAATTTCAAAAAAAAACCCATTTTGGGGATAACCGATTCCAACAACTAATTATTTTTGTGGTAACGAACCTTTTGAAATTTTTTTAAACTTTTATTAACGAAAAAAAAATTATTCAACCTTACTGTTTTAAAAAAAGAGTGCAATCGCCGGTGAATGTATTTTCATAAAAAAATAACCAAAAGGGGGTTGTTTTGTAAATTAACGGTTTTTTTGGGCCCCTCTTTTTACACATTCCAATTCCATCCTCTTTCCCCCCCCCTCCTCCCTCCTCCCCCTCCCCCCGCCCCCTCCCCCTTTTTCCCCCTATTCAATGTTGGTCCCAAATGTGTTCGTGTGCCCACAATCCCCAAACCCAAAATTGAATGGGGGGTTTTTTTGAATGTCCTTAAACAATGAATGAAAAGTTCAGAATGGGGTAAACAAATGTTCCCGTATTCAATAAGGCTCTTCCAGAAACAGATTAATCTGATAGAAAGATCCAAAAAAAGCCCCGGGAAATTTTCCTTTGGGGTTGATTATGTATTTTTAACCCCCTATTTTAAATTTCCCAAACCCCAAGGGGAGAAGACACAATATCGGGTTTTTGCCACTGCTTTACTAAACCCTCCTCCCGTTAAAAATTCCCCTTTGAAAAATCCTTTACCGTTTTTTTGAAACAAAAAGGGTTAAAAATATCAACAGTATTTTTAAAAAAAAAATTTCTAAAAATGCATTTTGTATTTTTTTTAATCTACTTAACCCCCACCAAAAAAATTTTTTCCCCTTATTTAACATAATTTTAATTTCTTAATTATTTTATTACACCTGTTTTAGCGTGTTTGTGTATTTTATATACATTTTAAATTTAAATTTAATTGTTTTTTTTTTTAATTGTATTAATTGTAACACATTGTAAAAAATGACCAACCCCCTTTCTGCCATGTGACATTTTAGTGTAATAAACCATCAATGAATGAATGAATAAATTTAATCATGCAAAGTTTCAAATCTTCCAAATGTTATTTGTAATACTTAAAGCTGATGCTGTACAGTGGAATTGCACACATGTGCATGTACATTAACTAAAAGTGTAGAGTGGTGGCGTCTTCAATTAAGCCACCAAAAGTTATGGTACACAAGGGATTATCTGCACCCGTATTTACCTGGTATGGAAGGTCACACTGTGAAAAAAGGATGGTACGAAAGGGATATATGTCTTTCCATCCTTTCTTTAACTTTCTGGCCTGGGTGTTTGGGTCCATCATTTTTCAGTTTGTCAGTTGACATTTATGCTTGCTTTAATTCGTTGTTCTGTTTGAGACGACATTAAGTGGTCGATATAAAAGGGCTAATGTACTTTACCTTAAAGTTTGTTTTGTCATGTAGGGCTAAAGCTGTTTTACGGTACCGTTGGTATGTCTACCTTGTCATTTAACTCGTGATTTGTAGTGTTTCCTCAGCAAAAGCCAGATTTGATTATGCTCACTTGTCACCCACACATTTATAAGTTGGATTGACCCCATACCTGGGACTGAGACTATAGGATTTGTGGAGTAGGCCTCAGTCGAAGTTGAAACGCCACACAAGCGTAAACCGATACATGAATGAAACCCGCAGCTGGCACCGTCGGCATCACCACACCTTCCATAATATAAAATAATGGGAAACAGATCACATCGGGATCAAAAAAGTATCCGTATAAATAAATGTGTTTTTTCGTTCCAGTTTGTCTGAAAATTTCTGTTGGGGTCACTTTGTAATAATAATATTAGATTTGTAAAGCACCTTTCCTAAGACAAAGTGCTCAAAGGATAAGCAACCACAAGTTGAAAATGCAAAATAAAAGAACAGACCATAGGATAATTGAATGTTAGACCAGCCAGGACGTCGCTCTGCCAGTGAAATGCCAAAATATTTAAACTCGACCCCATCCCAGCTGTGACTTGTCAGTAGAGGGTTCATATTCAAACCAAAATCCCCTGCATATAGATTTAAAATGACCAACAACGAAATTTAAAAGAGGAAATAGATAGTTTTTAAAAAGATTTGAACGGGAACCCATAGAATTGATTATAAAACTGAATGTTGATTAAACCCAGTTTAAAAAGCAAATGAAAATGCTTCGTCACCGGGCTTTTAAAAAGTATGAATATTAAAAAAGAGACCATAAACCACCCCTCCTGAGATGCTAAATCAACTGAAATTAGATATATGGGTTGGGGGAATAGATTTTTTTTTTAACATTATACATGCATGTTTAAGGTTGTTTTATGATTGTGGGTTGTTTATTTATTTATTTATTTTTTTTAACCTTTTAAACCAGGGAACCTTTCAAAAAAATTGGTCCCCACTCCCTGAGAAAAAAAAATTAAAAAGAAAATTATAATATTATATTATTTTAAATTTTATAATATTAAAAATTTTAAAAAGAAACAAATACCTATTCATTTATAAATAAAACAAACGTGGTCAAAAGAAAAAAGTAAAAAAAAAAGGGATTTTATGAACGTTAAATATAAAATGGGTCATTATTTAAACCCCCGGGAAAAGGGTCAAAGTACAAAAAAAAAAAAATAGAATAAATATTTATATATCTTGTTTAAAAAAAAAAACCACCAACCTTAAAATTTAAAATTTTGACGAAGATTTAAAAGCAACTGAGGGGCGATCTGGGTTTTTTACTTAAATTATTCCAGAAAAAAGGGGGCCATGTTTTAAACACTCTGTTTTGAATTTTAATAAATAGTCTATCATCGCTTTTTTCTCAAAAAAATTTCCCTACTGAGTTTTTCATAATATCGCCCGGAGGTAAAAAGGAAGATTAGGGTAAATTTGTCCAATACTGTTTGGGGCAGGTATAGAATAAAGGCGGGAAACCAAACCCCAAAGGGTTTAAATAATGTCCGAGGGATTGTATCATAACCTTTATTTTAGAAAAAATTGGCTAAAGTTTTAAATTTTCAAATTTTGGGGTTGTGGAACCCTTTCTGACCAGTTTTTGGAAAAAGTAATCGAAAAAAAAACGCATCATGCTTTTTTGACGGGTAAACCCGAATATTTGTTTCACCCCCGCAACATACCCAATTAAGGCAAAAAGTCCCACAACTTTGCCCCTTTTGATCATTCCTTTTCCCAATTATCAGGTGATACCCAAGACTTTTAGTTTTTTTAAACCCTTTTTTTAAAAATTCCTTTACCTCTATTTTAAAACCCGGATGGAAAAATTTTTGTTGAGACCCCAAGATCATTACTTTGGGCCTTTTATTGCAGTTATGAACAAGACGTTTTTTATTCCCAACTAAAATATTTTGAGTTAAAGCAATGATAATAATTTTTATTCAACTTCCCCAGTTTCTTTTATCGGAGAAAAAGGCATACATGTCAAATATTTTGATCATAAGGCGTTTAAAATATGGAAAAAAAAAGGGACCCAGAATGGACCCCCGGGGTTAAAATTAACAACACCGGGAGTTTGGGAAAATTTTCCAAGGGAAATTTGTGTAAGAGAAAAACCCAAAGGAAACCATATAGTACTTGTTGAACAAGAAACCCGTTTAACAAAAGGAATTTGGTTTTAAATTTGTGCCAAAAAGTTTGGAGGTTTTTGGGAAAGTTATTTGGTTAGATCGCCCCTGCAAAATTTTTTTGTTTCACTGATCATGATTGCCCAAATTTTGGGAAAAGAATATTGTTAAAATGCAATGGAAAAACCCCGGGATTGTTTGGGAGGAATAAATTATTGTTAAAACCCCTAAATGCAACGGGTCAAAAAACCGGGGTTTCTAGAATAACTTACAACAGGTAAGAAAAATAGGACAATAGCCCACATGGTTTATTGATTCCACCAGATTTAAAGGGGGAGGTATTTATGACAAATTAATAATTTTGGGTTATTACAAAAGCAATTTTTTCAAACGGCAGCGATATGATCATTTCCGGGTAGTTTTGTTGAATTGTAGTAGTATATTTTTCCCCAAAAAACCCAGGTGAGACGAGCATTAGATTAAACAAAAAATTTTTTCAAAGGAATGATCAGCTTCCTCGGATAAAGAAGATGCAATGACGGGAAAATTTTAATTTTTAGCAAAACCAAAAAGGGAAATCTTTGGGAATTTGTCGAATGTTTCATCTCACTGCAATCCAAAACCATTTTTTTCAACAAATTGGGGATACGGTTTTGGTTTGGGGTAACTTTTTTTAAACCGGGAGTTTTTTCTGCTGTTCCCCCTCATTGCCGATCAGACCACAGTAGTGGTAAGACTTTTGCTTCTGTTTTCATTATGAGTTACTTATTTTGTAAACACCCACATATAAGTTCACGTTGTATTTAACGGAAAATTTTAGGGATCTGACCCGCCTTCACGGTTTCAAAAACTGGACCCCACAACATTGTTTAATTTTCTTTTTTAAGTGGAACATGAAAAACACAATATCCAAAAACAGATTAACCGGGTTTGCTATGCTTAATAAACATCATCCACCATTGGGCATCCCAATGACTTTAAATTTTAAATGTGATGCGATCGGGGAAAACCCGTGGGATGTTGGCGAACTTTTTTTTGAAGATAATGGAAAAGAACCCCCAATTTTTTTTTGACAATTTGATTTTTGGGACCTTTTTAAATTTTTGTTAATATCTAAAGATCATTTTTAAAAATATTAAAAAAAAATTCCCACGTTTTAAAAAGGCATATTTTAAGATAAAGATAACCTAAGGGCTATAACTCTGAGAGTTAAACTCAAGTTATAGAAAACCCTAGAATCATGAATAAAAATTTTAAAAAACAAAAGTGCCCTCGTTAATTTATGTATAAAAATAAAAAATAAATTTCACCATGTAAAGGGGTTTTTCCCCGATCACACCAAAAATATTATTAAAACTAAAATTCAGTTTTTTAAAAGGTTTAGAACCTATATTTAGCCCTTGTTGAGAGAATGGTTTAGTTAAAACAACAAACTGAATAATTAAACAAATTATCACAAAACCCCTTTTCAAAAAAGGCAGGTTTATTTACAAAATCAAATCAATGACAATGTGATTTGACTGGTGACTTAGTTGGGATTTGAAAATTTTGGGGGAAAACCCATACGTATTAGTAAAAAATTTCGGTCAGAAAGATTTGACACTCCATCAGAAAAAACAGTTAAAATCCCCCAAAAAACACACTTTTTTCTAAATTGAGGTTTCAAAACCAGGGTAAAATTTGTCAAAAAAATTTATTTTGGCCTGAAACCAACCAGAAGGGGAGTTTTCCCTATTATATTTTGTTCAACCATACATTTTCAATCCCCTCGTTTCCGATTTTGTCGTCGGGAAAAATGAAAACAAACAAACACCACCCCAAATTATTTTGTTGGTTCTGTTTTTTCATTGGGGGAAAAAGCCTTTTTACAGATTTCAACATTTGAGATACTGGAATCGCAAAAAGTCTCGTTTAGACAAATAACATAAAAAGGGTTTCATTTTTTGAAATTCATCAACTACGACTAGGCAAAGGAATATTAAGATGAGCGAATTTAATCCCCTTTAGTATTTATAGGGATACTACCACCGAAAAAGCCCCCTTGTAGGGGGCAGATGGCTCCCCCCGGGTCGCTACTGATGCAGATGCTATGGAAATTGCTGACCATTTCGTCTGCTGCCACTCTTTTTGGGGCGGGAAATAAATGTCTAAAAAACTGAGTTTCATACCAGCCTCCTCCTCCGCTGTAATTCCAACAGGGCACAACCACCTGACATATTTGGTAAATGGAAAAGTTTAAAAACACTGAGTTTTTCCTTTTACTTAGGGAGTGTTGTGACCACAACACCAATCATCGGAGAAGTTGAGAGGATGACCAATCAGCCACGAAACCCTTTTGGTGCTCTTCAGAAGCGCCCGTGGTCCCCGCCATGACTTTAAAAATAGCCAAGATCAAAGTGACACTAAAATAGTGCTTTTCCCACCACCCCCTGCTCTACTAAACCCGGAAAACATTGACCCCGTACCGAGAAAATCAAAAGCTGACCGGGACACAGCCCCGGGACATTTTGGACAAATATTGAATTTGGGGCAAGAGAAGATGAGAGGTGCTCAAACGTGCGGGAGACAGTCAGGGGAACCATCATTACACCTCCTCAGCTGCGTTGGGGCTGGGCACGTTAGAAGAATGACAGAAAAATAAAGGGCCGCCAAAAGGGCTTTTTTGGTGAGCGCGAAAAAGGGGAAACAAGGTGGTTTGCACAATTGGCCCAAAACGCCATGAATTTACAAAAACCCGGGAAAAGATGCCATGGACCGAAAAAAATGGTGCGGGCATTTGGAAAAAGGGCGCCCAGCTATTGAAGAAAAAAGGGGGCGGGAAAAAGATGAAAAAGGGTTTTGGGAAAGCAGAAGAAGCCGGGCCGTCAAGATATATTTGGGCGATGTGGGGCGAACCTTGATCCAAAATGGGCCTTTCGGGGGCCCCCGGACCCTTGTTAAAAATAAACCTCTCAAAACTGTTATCACCGAAAACGATGAACAGCCGGGAAAAAGAAGAAAAAAGAAGACTACCATTATCCAATTCACTGTTTAAAAAAAATTTTGATTTGGGTTGTTCACAAAAACGATGGTGTTCTTTTTCGATGTAGTTCAGAATGGAGTTAGGAAAGAATCGACCGTACTGGCACTTTAGACATTGTCGGCTGATGTTTTATGCGTGATTTCAAAACCCGGGATGAAAACCCCCAAAATGAATTTTTGGGGGGTCTAAAATTTTTTCGTCCTCCCTTTTTGTAACAAGTCTCCTTTTGTCCCGCCAAAAGGGATTCAGTTTGGGTTTAATTTTTAAAGGGGTAGCAGTTTCCTTTTTTTTTCAAAACAGTCAAACTGCCGGGGGCGGTTTTTACTGTGACATGCATGCCCCAGATGCCTTATGACATTCCTAGAAAGACAACAAAGGGGGTGGGGTGACAATCACAAGAATGAAAGACCAATAGATTTTTTTGAAAAACCCCCAAAAGTTGGGGGACTCCCAGGACCGCCTGATGAGCTTGTTAAACAGATATCCTTCAGAAATCCTTTTTTTTGTTGAAACTAGCTCTGTGAATGAATTTAAGAAATGGGATTTTTTAATGTTGAATTTCTTTGGGTTTTCCCGAGAGATACCGGTTTGTAAGAATTTTTGGGTTGTCTCTGGTATTATTTGTGCCAACATGTAGAATGAGTCACCCGTAGGAGGGGGGATTAATTTTACCGTTCATGATTAAAGTTGACTACCCCAATTGTAGCTCCAGGGGGAGAAGAACAGAAAGGATTCCTGACCAAGTTTTGTCCCCCGAACCCCTTTTCCAAAGAGTCACCAAGAAGGGAAGACGTCTATGCTGTTCCCTCGGGCCCCACGGGCTTGAAACCCCCGGGCTGTTCAAGATGATATTCATTAGCTACTAGTTTTCAGCAATGGAGTCCTCGTCGAGATAATGGGGTCATCATCTATTAGGGGCATCAAAGCGGTTCGACATAGGATGGGTTTTGATTGACTTTGGAGGGAAAATGAAAACAAGTGGGGGTAGATGGGGAGACAATGGTGGAGGGCAAGATATTGATTGGGAGTCTTTGTAGCATTGTGTTTGCCGAAGATTTTATCAATGGTTTTTTTATCCAGTTAAAAGTCCCGGGCACCTGTAAAATCCCACCGCCAGGTTAGTGATTTTGGCGGCCATTTTTTTTTTGATTTTTTGGATAATTTTTCACCCCACCCAGGGCATTGTCTTTTAGCTCGCCTTAGAATTTTTATTCAGAAAATTCAAAATAATATCCCAAATATTTGTAGGTGATCGACGGAGAGGGTCCAATTCCCTTTTTGTCCGTGTTGACCATAAATCAGTCCTTTTTAACCAGTGGGTAAAGTACAACCGTCAATTATAGGCTTACATGTAAAACAAAACATCGGGAGCTGGTTTGTGGAAAAAAAGGCCAAAAGATCCGTCAAAAAAGGTAAAGTTCTTTTAAGTCATCAAAGGGGGGGCTTCAGAAGATTTTTCTAGTTTAGGCACGGGGCGGGTCCCCAATTTTAGTCAAGTTGGATTGTTCTTTCCCCTTTAACACCTTAGTTTTTAAAACGCTTCAGACTGGTTTCAAAAACGGGTTGATCTTTCTCGATAACAGCCGTCCAAAAAAACTTTTTTATTGCTAACAATACAGTTTGTTGATTGATTGACAAACAGTACTGTTTCGAGAGATTCCTTATAAATGGATTATATTTGAGAAAACTGGGAGTTCCAACATGCGGGTTTTCCGTCCGATGCCTTATTCTGTCGTGAAGCTGATCAGTGGGGAAGGGGTTAAATGCTTTGGATAAAAAGAATTTGACATGGGGTTTTTTTTTGGAAAATTTCGTAACTATGAATATTGGGTTTTTCAGTCTATTGAGAACTGAATTCTTAACTAATCTTTAAAGTAACAAGGGTTTAATAGGTTTTCGAAAGTTTCCGCACGATGACTTTCAGATTCAGCTGATGTTGCGGATATAAAATTGGCTGATCTGCTGACGTTGTCACGGGTTTTCGTCCCAGCGGGTTTTAGCGCACCGAACCGTTCCGGGGGCCAGCAGCAGGGTGTGGGGTTTGGGGCCCCGGTCCGGGCACTTTTGTCCTTTAGCAAGGTAATTTTAAACCCTAAATTTTTTCGTTTCCTTTTGGATGGGACGTAAAAAGGAGGTCCCGTTGGGTGTAAAGCACGTAAAAAAAATTTCGCCTTGAGCACCACTTAGTTGGTGGGTACGGCGCCTAAAGTCCAACACAATTATTATTATTATTATATGATTGTTTATTGTCATTGTAGAGCCCAAAAACAAAACCAAGATTTCAAAGGGTGTTGGGTTTGAGGGTTTAGACGACAGTGAAATGGTGAATTTTGAACGGTACAAAAATATGTTGGGGCAAATTAAACGTTTTCTTTGGTGAATGGTTCATAGGAAAGTCAAAAAATCCAAAATCTGGAAAATTTTACTCAAATTGTATTGTCATCTTTAAAAACCCAAACCCTCCCAAAGTTCATGACCAGTTTGGTCATCAGGGTAAGAAAGAACTCTCCGATCTTTTTGTTCATTCCCCCCCTGATTGGCCCCAGTATGTATGTTTACATTAAAAAATAGATTGGGAATTGGACAGTATGCAGTTGATAAACTTCCCCCACCCGCAGCCCGAAACCCCCTTGGCCCTTTTTGCAAATATAACCCCTTTTAATTTTTACAGCCATTGGGCAGTATGCTTTTTTGAGTCTACTGATGTCTTTTCTAAGTTCATATTGCCTAACCAACAAAGGGATCAGACTGGTAAAACATCTCTTTGGTTAAAAAAGTGGTTTTTGGGTAGGGGGTATTAATAAATTTAATTTGTGGAAGACAATTTGAGTTAATTTAATTTCCCCATCTCAGAAAAACATCACTTTTTTTAAAACAGCATACCACCCCCAAGGGGAAAGCTTAATTTAAAGATTTATTAGGGCAATTTTTGGAAATTCCCCAAAGCATTGTTTGGGCTAGGTTTTTATGATGTTTGGGGATGACTTATGCATTTTTTTCACAATTTCATTCAAAAAATTTTCCTTTTTTCACCAACGAAGATTGCAAAAAGCCTTGATTTTTTTTGCCCCGTGCTGAGTTCTTTAAAATTACACAGGTGTTTTTAGGGATTGAACCCACGACCCCTGTTTTTCAACGTCTTTTTTTTAATTTTTTGAAACCAAAAAAAGGGGTTTTTCCCGGCAAAAAAATAGGTTGGGAAATTCTTCCCTCGGGGGATAAACAATTGATTTAATTTTTCCCCCCAAACCCATGTGTGTATAGCACTGCAGGGAAATTTTACCAACTCAAAATCGGAAACCCCCTGCTATAAGGATTTTAGGGGCCCAAGTCATCGGGCAAGCTCAGGGTCGAGGGGGGTTAAGACGTTGCACTTTAAAGCAGGAGGTCGGGTTCAAACCCCCCCTTTCCCGTAGTTTTTCACAGACATCAAAACACTGGCCATACAGTCCCTACACACACCGGGTAAAAAAATCAAGTTTTTCCCGACGCAAAACCCCCAACCTACATGGATATATATCGCGGAACCCCCTGCTGGGACTTGCCCCCCAATTGTCATCGGGCAAGCCGGTGGTCTAGGGGGGACGCTGCACTGGAAAGGGGGTCGGGTTTGAATCCCCGTTGTTCGAAACCCCAGACACCCTTGGGAAAACACTTAATTTTCAAAAAGGGTTTAAAAAAATAACCTTTACCCAGTTTTAGAAAAAATTTTGACCAACCCCCAACTTGCAGTTTTTGTCTAAACTTAATGAGAGTGCAGGGGGCTCAAATTAATAATCATATGAATAGATTCATTATTTCCACCAAACCCCATTTTAGGAAACATCCATAAGAGACGGCTTTTTTTGGGGGGAAAAGGGCGACTTTTTTGGAAGGGGTTTAAATTCTCAAAGAACCAATTGTTTTTTAGACCAAATTTTTTTTGTTACCCTTTGATCAAAAAATTTTTTGGTTTTAAAACGCCTTCAGCCAAAGCTATACCCGGCCCGGGCTGATTTTTTGATTTATTTGTTTTTAAAGGCGGGTGCCCCAGAAGGGGGACCGTCAAAATTTTTCAGGCTTGTGGTGTTCCCCCGGACCGGGGGTTCCCCCACACCATCCCCCTGGTTGTTTGATATTGAGGCGCCATCTCCCAAAATTTCCTTTGCGATGACACACATTTTAAAAACCCCTTTAAAACCCCGACGAAAAAAAAAGTCAGGGGCCCTAGCAGAAATTTTAGGGGTATTCGGCATCAGGCAATGGATGTTTCCATGAGGGGCCGGCGATAAAAAAGTAAATTTTCCCTTGGGGGCACCAGCCCAAAAAACAAAAATTTAAAATTCCCCTCCCGGGGGAAATTGATATTTTCCCAATTCTTTGTTAGGAATTTGGGTTTGGGTTGACTCACAGTTGATATGAATATTTTTAAAAATTTTTTCCCTTGTTTTTTTACCATCTGCAAACTTTTAAGTATTAGAAAAAAATTTCGTAGTCTCTAGATTTTTTTTTTGGTCCCAGTCGAATGGATTTTTTAAAAATTATTGGGTCCAAAAAGTCAATTACCCCCTACAACGAGTCCAGAATGTTCCCCAAGACGTTTTAAAAAGGTTTAAATAAAAAACCAAACCCTTGGGAATTTTTGGTTCCCCCTTTTGGTTGGGTTTTTAAAAATTATTTTGTTAATTTTAAACACCCGTGGTTTATCCCCATTTAACATAAAAACCCTTTTTAAACAAAAATTTCCTTAAATTTTCAGGTAAAAGAAAAGGTCTTGTTTTGGGGTCCCCTTTAAGGGAAAGATTTGTTACGCGGGGTGTTAAAATTTTTTTTCGGCACCCCCAATTTTTGGGAATAATTTCCGGGGTCAATTGAAAATGAACAGACACTTGATTTTTTTAAACGGATTAAAACATCCCTTTTTTAAAGTTTTTAAATTTAAAAATTAAGGTTTTTTTTTTTCCAAATTGTACTTTTATGAAAAAACTGTTGGTTAATTAATTAGAAACATGGGTTTTTAAAGGCTTTTTGGGAAAGCCAAAATCAACGGATGTTGGTGGGTTTTAATTGACATAGATCCTCCTCTGGGGGAGAACCCCCTTATGGGGTTTGGGAGCTTTTGGCAACCCCATCTGTTCGGGTTTAAAAAATAAAATAAAAAAAAAAAAAATAAAAAAAAAAAAATAAAAAAGTGATTTGTTTTAAAATTCTGTTTGTTTTAATTTTTTTATTCATGGCGTGTTAAATTTTTTGTTGGGCGTTTTTGATTTTTTTAAAGGGGAAACACCCAATAAAATTTTTAATTTTATTATTTTATTTTAATCAATGGGCAAAATTTAAAAATTAATTGTTTATCTCCGACACATTTCAAACCTATATATACCCGGGAAACCCCACAGGGAATTCTAGACGGATTTGGGGGGTTTCAGGGGCCCAAACAGTTTTTTTAAAAATTTTCCCCATTAAAAAATTTGGGTGCTCATGTTGGTTTGTCTTGGGGAAAAAATTGCCCTTTCAAAAGGTTTGTTGGGGTTTTGACCTGTTTTGGGTTTAAATTTTTTCCTTGCCTTTTTTTTTAAACCCTTGTTTTCTTGCATCATCAGTTTTTGAAAAACTTCGGGGTTTGTTATGAGTTTTAATTTGCCCGTTAATTTTTTAAATTTTAAATTTTCATAAAATGGACTTTAATCTTTCCTTTTTTAAAATTAAAAAAACAAAAAATTATTTTGGATGAATGGGGGAATGAAAAGTTTCATTTTTTGGGGGTTGGGGAATTAAACCCGGTTTAAAAGGTCCATGAGACAATGAGTTTCAATGTTTCAGGAGTAATTGGGGTAAAGGGGAAAAATTTGGGGGTCTGAAAATTCTTTGGGTTTTTATCCAGAAGGCTGCTTTGGTTCCCTTTTCATCAGAAATGCTCCTCCCAGGAAAAGCGGCCCACCCCCCCCCTATAGGGCCCAGGGGGGCGGGAAAAGGGGATTTTTCCCCAGCCCCCCCGGGTCTTTGCATTTTCTCCCTGGGAGTTTTTTTCCCCGGCCTTTTTTTTTTTAATTTTTGGGGGGTTTTTGGGGTTTTATGTTTCCAAAGTTTGTCGCGTTGACTTTTAAACCCAAAAGCACATTCGGCTTGTTCTTTTTGACGAAAAGGTCAAGGTCGAAAAAAGGAATAAGTACCCAAAGTTTATTCTTTGGGGGAAAAGGGGGTTTTAAAACCCGGGCCCCTTTCAATTAATCCTTAAGCTCGGGGGATTTGTAGTCTGCCCCCGGGTGGTTGGATTTGATTAGTCCCGTCCCCCAAAATCCCTTTTAGGTTCCCCCATCAGTCTGAGACTGAACGTGTTTCAGGTACCCAATTTTGGGGGCCCCCGCGGCCCCAAATTTCAACCAATGTCAGCCCCAATGTCAGACCCAACCCGGGAAAGGCCCGGGGGGCCCAGTGAAATGCCAAAATTATCAAACTCGCCCCCCACCCAGCTGTGACTTAAAAGGGGTTTTCAACCACCAACCAACCCCCTATAAAATAGTTTTGGGCAGTTCAAAAAAGTTTTAAAGAGGAAAGTGGGATTAGCAAACTGGGGGTTTGGTTTCCCGGGGCCCAAAATGAAAATGTTTTTATTTTTTTCCAAAGGAATTAAAATTTACCAGGACAAAAACCCCCCGGGCCCGGGGCATAAATTAATTTGGGGATTAGATTAAAAAGGGGAATATTGGATTTTTTTAAAATTTTAAAGGTTTTTTTTTGGGGGGGTAAATTTATGATGAATGGTGGGTTTTTGTTTTGGTGAATTTACTTTGGGAACTTTTTTTTTTAACAATCTATGAATATCAGATTTTTAAATTTTTTGGAATTTTAAATTTAAATAATCTAATTTTTAAAAAAGGGGGTTAATGAAAGGGGAAAATTCAGCATTCATGTTTTCCCTTTTCGGTTCGCTGAGGGAAATAAATGTTTGGGCCGATAAAATATGAATATTACCGTAAGGAAAGACAAAGCCAAGTTTTAAAGGTGATAAAGGTTTTTAAAAATTAAACGTTTCTCTTTGGGAAGGTGATTATGGAAAGTCAAAGATCCAAAGGGGGAAGTTTGGGTTTTAAATTATGTTTTATTTTTAAAACCCAAAATTTCCCCCTCCTTTAAAGTCTACATGACTGTTTGGTCATCGGAAGAAAGAATTTCCCCTTTTTTTTTCCCCTATTTTTGGTTTCTATTGGGGGTATTAAGGTTTTTGGTTGCATTCCAAAAAAAATTTGGAATTGGGAAAGTCATTTTTGTTAACCCTTCCCAGACCCGGGCGGGGTTTCAAGAAACCCTTTTTTGATCCAAAAACCTGAAAAAAATAATAACATCTTTTTTGGAAAAGGGGTTTTTAAAGTATCCCGTACCTGAAAAATTCATTCAGATAGGAAGCCCTTTTTGGGGTTCAATTTATTTTCTCATCTCTGTTTAATACAACATAAATAATCTCAACCACCCCAATTAAAATTTGTCAATGTGAAAAAAATTTATTAGGAAAATTTTTGGGGAAACTTTCAGAAAAAGTTTTTGTTGGTCTAGGTTTTTTCCGAGATGACTTATATAAAATTCTACCCCCACATTAAAATAAAATGTTTCTTTAACGAAGATTGAAAAAACCCTCAACAATGTCAAAAAACCACGAAAAAGAATAAGGAAAATTTAGCAGATTTATGATCGAAAGCAAATCCTAACACGGGATCTTTTTTTAATTTTTTAAAACCATGGGGTTTGGGAAAAAAATCCAAAAAAATTTTATCTTAGAAAAATCTGATTGTTGGAAACCGACCCAATAATTTTTTTTGGGTTAAATTAAAATACAAAAAGAAAACTTTTTCCTTTTACCCAAAGGGTCTCTACATGTCCGAAAACCCAAGTGGGGTTAGAGTCCGTTTGTAAAAGGTCAACAAACTTCTTCACTGAACCCAGTTCGGAATAGGGCCTTTGATATTGATAGAGAAAAAAATTTTTAATCCTTTGGCGAGCAACAAAAGGAAAACAAAAAACCCCTTTCCCAAAAATTTTGGGGTGTGAAATGACAAAAAAAAAAAGATTAAAAAATCAAGTTGGAGTGGTTGGAAAAAGTTAACACATGAAAGATTTTGGAAAAAAAGATAATTAGCAAAAAGGGAAAAGCCCCGAGAAACAAAGAAACAGAAGACAAACCATCAAAATAAAAGTAAAAAAAATGTAAAAAAAAATTTAAAAAATTCCCCGGGAAAAGAAAATCATAAAGTCTTTCCCCGCCCTTTGGGAGACCATAGGTGAAAGGGTTAATGGGGGACCCACATTTTTTTTATTTATGGGGGACGGATTTTTCCGAGTTGGGTGATTGAAGTGGGGCCCCACCATTTTTGTTAACCCGGGAAGTCGGTCCATCTCAGCAGAAAACGATATTAATTCACCCACCTTTCCCCAATGGTCTCAACAAACGGGAAGGGAAATGCCCAATTTTCTTTTCTTTCTCAAAACCCTTCCGCTTTTTTACTTTTGTTTGCTTGTTTGCCCCTTTCATTTACTCTTTTTGGTTTGTTCTTTCCCCGAACCCCTTTAACTTTTTTTTGTCCACCCGGGCCCAAACAACCTACCCCTTTTTGACCTTTTTTTTTTGTGTTCTTTTTACATGTGCCCAACTTTTTCATTTCTTTTGTTTATTTTGTTTTTAAAACCCTTTTTTGTTTTTGAGAAAAACCTTTATTTTGGGAAAATTAAATCTTTTTTTGAATTTCTTTTATGGGGGTTCAAACCGCCAGACTTCGGGGCAGCCAGGCTTTAGATATAAATTATGAAATTTTTTCCTTCCCCAAGGGATTGTAACCAGTCAGACCCCCGGGGATGCAGCGGCCCCTTGTAGAAAAAATTGAATTTTTTGAAAAATCAAGGTTGAACCAGCCAGACTTAGGGAGCACCCCCGGCAGAAAAATTATGTAATTTTTTTGTAATACTAAAGGTGATTGAAAACCATCAGATTTTTCAGTTGCAGCCAGGCACTTGTAGAAAAATTTTTAATTTTTTGTCCAAAAAGGGGTTTCAAAAAGACCCCCGGGTTGACCAGGCACTTGTAGAAAAAAAGGGGAATTCTTTGTAAATTCCCCTTGCACTTAGATTTTTTATAAAGCCCAACACCCGCCCTTTTTGGTTTAAAGGGCCCCCAGCCGTGGTATTAGTAAATTTGCACAAATCATTAAATTTTAAAAACCCCTTTTTTAAATCACAATGGTTTTTAAAATTTTTGCAAAGGGTCAACCCAAGTTTACATTTGAGATTAAAGATATGGGGTTTTTTCCCAATTTCCCAAACGGAACAAAATCAAATTCCAAATTTTGATCACAAAAAAAAGTTTTTCCCTTGCCCCTTCTCCTTGAGTTTGGGCACCCCACCATGGGGAACTTTGGGAAGCCCGCAACTGAATTTTAATTTTTTTGTTTATTCAAAAAGACCAAATTGACACCTAATTGTTTAAAATCCTGACAAAGGGTTTGAAAATTTTTTGCTTTTTCCCGATGTTTTTAGGGGCCAGATACTTTAGAGACACATAAAAAAAAGAAAACAAAAAGATAAAATTTTTATCTATTGAGCAAATCGGAAAAGTGCCTGTTTTTGTGAGCACCCCTTTTAAATTTTCCCGAAGAAGAATTTGTAATAAATAAAATTGAAAAATCGATGAGAAAGGAGAAAGGAAAAAATTTAAAATCATAACTCCCTTTTTCTGTCCAAATAGGGACAAAAATCACAGTTTTTCCCTTTTAAAAAGATGATCGGGGAAACCCCTTAAATTAAGGAGAGGGGGAAGTAAATGAGGAAGGGAAATAAATTTTTCGGACATGGTGAGCACTATACATCAAATCCAGTGAGATGTTATTTTTGTCGTCTCCCCAAAACAAAATTTTTTTTGGGCATTGTCAAAAGTGGGGGTTTGGGGTTCCCTTTTTTTCCCAGTGAATAATTCCCAAGGGTGATAAAAAAGGAAAAAGAGCAAATGGGAATTTAATTTTGAAGATTTTCTCATTGAGTTGAGATATTTGTAACAGACGGGAATATTTTAAAAAATTCCAAATTTTTTTAATTTGGGAAAAATTTTTCTTTTTTCGGTCAATCGGCAATAGAAATTAATTTTTTTGACGGTAGTAAAAAAAAGGTGATTTATCCCGAATAAACCAAAACCCAAAAAAAACCTTATATTTTGTTTAAGAAGATTTTTGTCAGATTTTTAAATTCAATCTTAAAATTTTTAAAAGGGAAAAAAAGTTAAAACGATTTTTTTTGTTTTTTACATAAAATAATCGGGGGGGGGGCACAAACTTTTAAAAGTTCTGTTACTTTTTTTGTCTAACGTTTTTAGTGGATCCTGTGGACGCTCAAAGTTTAAACCCCAAATCATGAACTTTTAAGAGTTCATAAAACCCCGAAATTTTGGGATAAATTAAAAGATAATTTGACATTTTTTGATTATTTTATTTTGGGATATCATTATGATGATTTTTAACGATATTTTCAAAAAAAAAAACAAAAAAACCTAAAAACGAAAAAAAATTTTTTTCCCATCCCCTTAATTTTAATACAAAAAAGGAAAGGCCTCCCCAGTTTGGGGTTATAGGTCGATATAACACGGTGATGAGAAAAATTTTCCCCCTTTTTTTTTTTGTCTTCTTTAAAAAATTCCCGATATTTTTTCCAATAAATTTCCCCCCAAAATTTTCCTTCAAAACCACAATTGAAAAAAACCAATATTAAGAATCCAGATTTTCGACCCCCTTTTTTGTGCAGGTGGTTTTGGTGTGAAAAGGAAAAAAGTTTTAAAACCATTTGGATTTTGGACCTGAAGAGTTCCAGGGCATAAAACCCCAAAAAGGGAATTACTAGGGTTCCCTTTGGGCAGTCAAAAAAAAAAGTACGGGACAACGGGGGTGTTTTGATCTACGTGCCCGGGAGCCGGGGGGTCCCATTGGGTGTTCTATCAAGATGACTTATTCCCTTTTTCCAAAACCCCCCTGGAATCAAATACTGTTAGGGTTTATTATTCACATAGTGCTCGTTAAAATGGAACTATAATGGGTTTGGGGAAAGTTCTTACGCAAACAAAATGCCCAAGTCTTGAAAAAAATGTCTTTTTCATCCTGAAACAAAGGGAAAAACACAAATAAAAAAAAAAAATTAAAATAAAAAAAACGGTGAACAAAAGTTTAAACAACGTCAGGGGATATCCCCCTTTATTGGAAAAGGGGAAACAAACGTCAAAGGATCATCCCCCCTTTTTGGGTTTGGGGGCAAAACAACGTCATGTAGGATCACCCACCTATTATGGGAAAGGGGCGGGCCCCGGGCGTCGTGGGGACCATACCTATTAGGGGTAGGGGGGAAACCCGTCGAAAAGGGATCATCCACCTATTTGGGTAGGGGACAACAACGTCATGTGGGATCATCCCCCCTTTTATGGGTAAGGGCGGGCAAAAACGTGGGACCCCCCACCTATTATGGGTAAGGGCGGCAACAACGTCATGTAGGATCATCCCCCTATTATGGGTGGGGCAAAAAAATCATGTGGGATCATCCCCCCAAAAAGGGGGGGCAACAAGTCAGGGGGGGATCATCCACCTTTTAGGGTGGGGGCGGGCAACAACCCCTTGGATCATCCACCTATTATGGGGGGGGAAAAAAACGTCATTGGGATCATCCCCCCTTTTAAGGTAGGGCGAAACCGTCCTTGGTATAATTGGGGAAAGGGCAAAAAGTGGGATCCCACCCTTTGGGGGGGGCTAAAAACAACGTCATGGGGATCACCCACCTTTTTGGGGTAAGGGCGGGAAACCCGTCAGGTAGACCATCCCCCCAAAGGGTGGGGGGCAACAATCTGGGGTTCATCCCCCAAGGGGGGGAACAAACAAGGGGGATCATCCACCTAAGGGTGGGGGGCGACAACAACGTCCTGGTAGGATCATCCCCCCTTATGGGAAAGGGGGAACAAGTCGTAGGATCACCCACCAAGGGTGGGGGATGGCAAACAACTTTTCAGGATTCCACCAATTTTTGGGGGGGAACAAAATTTGGGATCATCCACCTTATGGGGGGGGAAACAAAACGTCATGGGGGATCATCCACCTATTAGGGGTGGGGGCAGGGAACAACGTCAGGGGGGGATCATCCCCCCAAATTGGGCGGGCAACAACAAAGGATACCCAAAAAGGGTGGGGGGAAAAGGGTGGGATCATCCACCTATTTATGGGGGGGGCCAAAACCGGGGGATCATCCACCTTTGGTGGGGGGCGGGCAACAACGCCCGGGGATTTTCCCCCTTTTTGGGCGGGGGAAAAAATTTTGTAAAGATTTTACCTATTATGGGTGGGGGCCAACAACGCCCGGTGGTACCCAAACCGAAGGGGAAGAAACAAAAAGGGGATATCCCCCCTTTAGGGGGAAGGGCGGGCCCCAAAAAACGTCGGTGGGATCATCCACCGGCCCTGGGAGGGGAAAAAAACGTCGGGGATCATCCACCTATTATGGGTGGGGGCAGGGCAACCGTCATGGGATCATCCCCCTTTTTTTGGGGGGGGGGCAGGCAACAACGTCTGGGGATAAACCCAAATTTAGGGGGCAACAACAACGTCTTTGGGATCACCCAAAACCTTTGGGGTAGGGGGCAACATTTTTAGGACCATCCCCCCACCAGGGAAGGGCGGGCAAAAACCCGTCGGTGATCATCCACCAAAATTGGGGCGGGGCAACGCTGGACCTATTTGGGTGGGCGACAAAAAGGGATCATCCCCCTTGGGTAAGGGCGGGAAAAACGTATGGGGGATCTTTCCTTTGGGTGGGGCGGGCAAAACTCATGGGGACCCCAACCGGGGTTTGGGGCGGGGCGGCGGTAAAGGGATCATCCCCCCTTTGGGGTAGGGGAGGCAAGCCCCGTAGGTTTATCCCCCTTAAAGGGGGGGCGGGCAACAACGGGGGGAAAATCCCCCTTTTTGGGTGGGGGGAAACCTGGGGATCATCCACCAAAGGGGGGGAAAAGGGGGCAACGTCAGGGATCTTTAACCTTTATGGGTGGGGGGCGACAACAATCCTGTAGGATCATCCACCTAATATGGGTGAGGCAGGGCAACAACATCATGTGGGATCATCCACCCTATTATGGGTGAGGGGCAGACAACAAACCATGTGGGATCATCCACCTAGCCCAGCAGGCAGGCCAACAACGTCATGTAGGATCATCCACCTATTATGGGTAGGGGCGACAACAACGTCTGTAGGATCATCCACCTATTATGCAGGTAAGGGCGGGCAACAAGGCGTCATGTGGGATCATCCACCTATTATGGGTAAAGGGCAGGCAACCCAACGTTCGGGCATGGGATCATCCACCTATTATGGGTGAGGGGCAGGCAACAAACGTCATGTGGGTCATCCCCCATTCCCCGGGCGGGAAACCAAGTAGGAACCATTATGGGTAGGGCGACAACAACGTCCTGTAGGATCATCCACTAATATGGGTAAGGGCGGGCAACGTCATGTAGGGATCATCCACCTATTATGGGGGTGGGGGCCGGGCAACAAACGTCATGTGGGATCATCCACCTAAATTATGGGTGGGGGGAACCGGTCAGGGGGACCTTTCCCCTTTCCTAGGGGCCAAGGGCCCCCGTAGGATCCCCAGGGCCCCAAAGGGGGGGCGGGCAAACAACGTCATGTGGGATCATCCACCTATTATGGTGAGGGCGACAACAACGTCCTGGGATCATCCACCTATTATGGTAAGGGCAGAAAAAGGGTTAGGGGGTGGGATCATCCCCCCGGGTGGGGGTTAAAGAAATCCGGGGGTTCATCCCCAAGGGGGTTGGGCGGAACAACGTCATGAGGATTGTCCACCTATTATGGGGTAGGGGCAGGGCAACAACGTCATGTAGGATGTCCACCTATTATGGGTGAGGGCCAGACAACAACGTCATGTGGATCATCACTATTATGGGTGGAGGCAGACGCTCAGCGTCATGTAGGATCATCCACCTATTATGGGTGAGGGGCGGGCAACCATCAGCGTCGTGGCAGGATCATCCACTGCCCTATTATGGGTAAGGGGCGGGCAGACGCTTAACGTCATGTGGGATCATCCACCTATTATGGGTAAAGAGAGCGAGACAACAACGTCATATTAGGATCATCCACCTGTATATGTGGGTAAGGGGCGGAGCAGCAACAACGTCATGTGAGGATCATCCACCTATTGTATGGGTGAGGGCGGGCAACAACGTCATGTAGAGGTCATCCACCTATTATGGGTAAGGGCAGGCACACATAATTTCAAATTTCCATTGTCAGCGCCTTTGAATGGCTTCTAGATTAAATGTGCCCTTAAAAAATGTTTATTATTATTATATGTTTGGGAAAAATGTCAATATGTCAATATGTTATTCATGTTATTATAAATTATGACATGATTTTATTATCTGTATTTAGCTCATGTTGCAGCAGATCAAATCAATTTCCCTGAACAATCCCAAGCTTCAAAAAGTCAACAGTAATTCTATGTTCATATAACCATTGAAAAAATTTGCAAAAACTACTGAGACAGTTTCGGTACATGTTGATCAAACCCTGTCTTAAAAGAAATAAACCCTCTATTAACATCATAGCATATATTCGTAAAAATTGTTTTTACTGTTAACATATTGGATATTACACACTCCGCCCTCCATGAGTAAGGTTATCTCATTCCAATAGTCTTGGGTTTAGCACATCATCTTTACTTTCCTTGTTTTTTTCCCTTGACTTCTCACCTATTTATACCCCTTTTAAATAATTTCGAAGTGATATTTTCGTTGTATTCCTACGAACGCAATTGTAAACATTTTGACCTTTTTGGAAATGTTTCAACAAATTTCTTCAATTTTATTTTCACCTACACTGGGCGCCTACTATTGAATTTTCATTTAATCAAAGAAAAATGCAAGGTTTAACACAAAAACAGCTGAGAGGAATACAAATTTGGTGGCACCCTCTAAGGGCCTATTGCCCCAGAGAATAAGTAATAGAAATTTAGTAATCACATTAACATAGATTAAAATAAATAAAAAATCTTTAAGATATCATTGCAAAAAACACTCTATAGGACCTTTACAGGTTCCTGACCCTGTCCCAAACTCGGACCCAAGTGCAAGCCACCCCTTTTCCACAGACACCCCAATCAAATACCCCAGTGAAATGTTCTAAACAAACACAACAAACAGCCAAAAGGAACTATAAAAGAAATACGAATCATCAGGCTAACAAAGACCCCATAGATTAGCCCCAATTAGAGCACATTTACATGCAAAAACATAACCTAACTTAATACCCCCAGAATTAACCATAAATTAAAACCTCAGTCTTAGAAATTTAAACTAGCAAAAGTAGAAGGCATGAAGGCTCATTAATAAGTCTACTCACCGGAGACATGAATTTACGTTTGCCAGATTCAGTTTTAACTTTGGGAGGAAGTAGGTTACCATGGGACATGCCCTAGTAAAGGTGACTATTTGCAGCTGGAATATAAATATTACACATTGAGGGCAATTTGGAGATGAGACTGTTGTACAACAACAAGTTAGGTGATAAGTGCGCCGTGAACCCGTTTGCCCCCCAAAGTAGATAACAGAATATCAGTGGGTTATCTCCGGAGGATCTAGAATTATTTACAAGCAGTATTTTGTAGTGTCTAGTTTGGTGAGGTACCGGTACAGTTTGGATGAATGCATACAGTATCACAATAGTGGCAGGATTGAGGCATCGTTTTATATAACATATTCAATTGTGCTGAGATAGAACACTTCTGACCCTCAGGAGAACCTCAAACCTTTGTTGACATTTTCCACAAGCTTATCAATATACACATTCTAAAGGTAAGATGAATCTAACCATACACAAGATATTTAAAATTGAGTAACATTATATCATGACAAATATTTCTGTTCATAACGTAAATTATCATCACTACGTCGCAGTTTAGCTTGAGTTCCAAACAGCATACTTTGGTCTTATTTACGTTAAGTTTAAATAAAAAATCACGTCTAGTCATTTTAGATATTAGGGTCATTTCCTATTCAGTGTTTCTGTTAATAAGTTCTATTGATTTAGCGAAAGAAAATAGCTGTATCATCAGCATACAAATACATTTTAAGTCGCTATTGAGTAACACGAGAAAAGGTCATTAAAGGTTAAAAAAAGTGAGCCCCTTAGACCTTGGCACAAAAGTTCACCCCAGTAGAAGGTGAGTAATTATCACCAATCTTGGTCACCTGTTGACGTACCCAAGTAAGATGAAAACAGTCAGTCAAACTCAAGGCCATGCATTTTCAATATTGTTGAGTTTGTCAAGAAGATGTTTTGCTGAACGGTATCTTTAATACACTGCTCTCTTAGGCCAAAAACGCTCCGGTGTCTGGTCTCCGCGCGTCGCCTCGAACCCGCGCGTCGGCATTTTATTTTATTTTTTTCCCCAATGAAACGATGTCCAATTGAAAAATAGCTGGATCGATTGGAATTCTGCTGTCTTTAAACAACTTTTTCATAGGGATATGACAGATCGATTTGTGAGACCTTTTTAACCACCATACTTTGTATATGCAGTTGCTCCCCGCGTATACAATATGTGTTACCTGTTGGGAGGAAAAATGGCCGATTTTGAAGCCGACCTATGACCAGAAACAAGGGCTTTAACCTTAAGGCCTTAAGTAAGTGTATATAAATGTGAGGGGAATTATATCGCATATACAGTTTTATGGATTTTGTTTACATCTTTTAACAATACGTATTTTGATTGAAAAAAAACCCAAATAAAACCAGAGAGTGTATTTCAGGAATATGTATCTTACCAAAATGTGTCTCTGTACATCTGTTATGAAGAAAATTTACGTTTTGAAAGCGTAATCCAACACAGAGTAATTTTCGTTTTTTAATTGGTGAATAATCGTTTTGCTTGAAAGAAATTTCGTGGGATGATTTTTATTTGTCACCTGAAGACAATTCCCCCAAAGCTTGTTTTTACCCGTATTAACCCTGCGGTAATTGTGGGTAGCGGTAGTCAACCGCCACTTTTAGCTAAATTAATTAATCCTTAATGAGCGCTCAAAAAACTATTTTTTTTTTTCCTACATCAGCCATAGCTAACAACATAGCAACCCCCTTTAGTGTATTTATTTATAGTTCAGCCAGACACAGGCCAGATACCATGACCCCTTCGCCACACGCCCATACCTTGTGTACAAAACATAGTATACAGCCTTGACACAGCGGTACCCTTTGTGTGATCAATCATCCTGGTCTACGGCTTGCCTCAGGATATCTGTGATCAATCATCCATGCTCAGGGGTTGCTTGACGGTGCCTGGAAAGGATTGACCAATAAACAAACTCAGAATTGATGTGTTTGGCTACTGGCAAATGGGGGGTGGTTTAGGGATTTTCCTTCTTAGAGTTTTTTGGCCTGGACTACATTCAGGGACTGTCTGAAGTGTAGCTCTGCATGAAAAATGGTATAAAACAGGTGTATTGGCAAATGGGGTTTAGGGATTTCCTTACACTAATACACCGCAGATGGCTGGCTATGCATTCTTAGAGAGTTTTTTGGTATTATTTGTGTTTGGCAAGATTGGCTTACTGGGCAAAATGGGGTTGGATTTCACAGAAACTAAAAAACTAAATCAACTTCCTAACATTTGGACAAACATTTCTGGAAAGACAATATAAAAACAATTAAAAAAAAAAAAAAATAAATAAAAATGTAATTAAAAAAATAATTAAATTAAAAAATATAATTGTAAAGTAATTTTTTTAATTTTTTTTAAAACAATCTATAAGACCTCTGGAATGATTATCAGCTTGAAAAAATGGTATAAAACAGATATTACAGTAGTTATTCATACGTATACCAAGGGGTGGTTACAAGCCGCCACGTACTACAGCATTTACACATGTGTAATATAAATAAAACAATAATTAAATTAAAAAAAATAATTGTAAAGTAATTTTTAATTTTTTTAAAACAATCTATAAGACCTCTGGAATGATTATCAGCTTGAAAAATGGTATAAAACATATATTACAGTAGTTATTCATACGTATTACACTGGGCGGTTACAAACCGCCACGTAATCATGTTCGTGTATATTGAAACGTTGTAAAGTACACGCAGTTAAACTGTGGTGGTTATAGCATGAAGATCCTTTCTCTATGGTTATAGTACCATTTTAGCGAATACAAATTGTGGTTGTGTGTAAAATTGCTAGAACTGACATTTGCTTATTTCCAACAAGTGGGTGTGTGTGTGTGTGGGGAGGAGTCAAAACAATAGAAGGGGATAGTTTCGTGATTCTATAAGTATACTATAGCTGTGTTTGAACCAATATACAACATTAAACAACCAACGTGTGAACATTCCAGCTTATTATGTCGTTATTCATTCTTATGTGGAATGTAGGACAGATTTCTCTCTCCATCAAACTTCCTTCTCTCGCTTTCAGGAGTAACTATACAGTTCCTTTTATTTAGATTCATGATTTCACATTAAAAATAAATTTTTTAAAGTATACATGTACACAATCACCGACATTGGCCTACAGCAAAGGTAAACTGCAGTTGGCTCTAAAACAAGAACCTGAACAAAAATGTAAAATCAAAATCAATATATGACATAAAACACAATAAAGGGGGCCACTTTGCATCCGTCACGTTAGCAGTTTTTCCAATGGTTGTTATTTATTTTTAAGTACCTGAAACCAACCAAAAAATGTTTCAACATGTGAATGGACATGCAGGCTTATACTAGAACTAATTTGAGTTGATTTATTTTCTTTATTAATTTAAAAAAAAAATGTTTTACCCTCAAATTTCCATAAAAATTGGACGGAAAAGTTACCTCACTTTTCCGTCCATTTTGATGATGGAAATTTTAGGGGTAATTAAAAATAATAGTAATAATCAACTCAAATTATCTTTGGATAAGCATGCATGTCTATTCAAATATTGAAATTCTTTAGTGGTTTCAGATATTTAAAAAAATTACAACCATTAGAAAAACTGCTAATGTGACGGTAGGAAAGGGCACCTTATTCATGTTTTATAATCATATGCCTATGCTGAAAACATTAACAAACTTCCTGTTTGACAATTTGGTATTTTACCCAGCTTTATATATACACTCACTGGCCAAAAGTATTGCAACATGCTCAAAATAGCACTTTACAGTAACAGGTGAGATGATCGTTTAATCCGATTTCATCGATCGTGTATTACATATAGTAAGAACAGTAAAACAGAACATTGACGTCAAAACACAGGCACTGTCAAGAAGTCTTAAGTATAATTATCGTGAAAATAAAATAAAATAAATTATTGTAACACAGTTCTCCAAACTGAACTTTGGTGTGAAATTCAATGTTGCAATACTTATGGCCAGTGGGTGTACATTAGAACTATTAGAAACAGAATTTAGCGGTGTAAGTTTATAACACAGTAAAACCTTATTGTTAAAATACAATGTTTGAAAGGCATTGTCTGAGATCCAGTTCTTTTCTACTCTTATGAAACGTTTGAGGCTACACTTGTAATCTCTCAGAATATTGAACTGTTTGCCGTTTACATGTCCGTACTTAATTCACGTTTTTCTATATGATTTTATGAAGCCACCCTTTCCCCATTATAATTCCTCAACATGTGTACCACAAACATACATCAGATTATTATTAATTGTTTCCTTGTACGCTTTTATACACAAGTAACATTTTCCGTAAAACTTATGACACCGAAGATTATTCCTTTTTTGTGCTCTGCATGATATTTCTTTTTTGAAAAAATTTCAAAATGTCTATCCGTTTATTATCATTGTAAGCTATTAACCTTGCTTTAAAAATACAAAATAAAGCAAGAGTAACAATTGTGTTGATAGTGTCAGTATATGGACCTGCTGTTACTATGTCAATCATTGATGACGGTTGAATTTCATAATCGGTTCGATTTGATAATCGGTGACAGAAATGGGGGGAAATGGTTACAAAATTCTGTTGTGTGTTCACAAACCGCAAATGCGTGTTGGTACTCATCGATAACGTTACACATAGGGCACATCGGAGATTATTTTAATTTCCATTGATGGTAGAAATCTTTGGTACATAAATTTGACATTAAAATCTCTTATTTTACTTCTTTTATATCTTGATTTTAAACCAAATTCCAGTTTGGTCTTTTTTGAATTATTTGTTCCCATCGTTCTTGTACAATTGGTGTTTTTCCTTTCTTGTCTAATATGTATCCATAAATATATATTTTGTTAAATTGGATAATACAACTATATATGAATTGAGGTACACATTTGGTGTAACATCAATATTTTCTGTTTCAGTCAGAATAATTGGAAACCATTCCTTTGGAATGGCTCTTCTTAATACACACATTTCAACAATCCAATTACGTTTTAAAGTAAGTTTGTTTTTTATGTTTTCCCAGAAAAATGTTAGATTTAATCCAATTGCTAAAATACAAATACTTTTTTATTAAAGTTAATGTCATTACCCCTAAATAGTTAGTGATTTTATTTCAGCAGCATGTAAATATTGTTTTTCCTGAATACGTGTTGAATTAAGTTTATACCAACAAAATATCAGTTCCCTATAAAAATGAGGCAAGTCATCAATATTTATTTGTTGACACTTCACTGTGTTCTCGCTTGTATTGAGAATTAAATAATTAGGTCCATATAACGGTAAATAATAATCACAAAAGCTTGTCCATTTTTCTATGGGATTGTTGAGCAAAATAACAATCCAATTGATTTTCAGAGCCAAAGTGTGTATTTCAATGTCTATTACATTAAAGCCACCTTCGTTAAGTTTACGGATAATTGTTTTACGAGATATGTTGTCTATTGTACCGTTCCATATAAAAGAGAGAATAAGTTTGTTTATCTGTATTAAAAACGTGATGTTTGCCATGGTAATGACGGACCCTAAAAAGGTAAAAATTGGTATACTGAGAGTATTTATAATAGTTACACGTCCTAGTAAGGTGAGGTTCCTTCTTCTCCACTGATTAATTATATTCCTGAAATTAGTAATTTTTTTCTTACAGACAAGTTCATAACACTCGTTCATATTTTTCGGAAACTAAACACCTAGTGTCTTAAAAGACTCTTGTTGCCAATCAATTATTTCAAGTAGGTGCTGATTGATATATGTATTTCCTATAATAAGACCTTTTGATTTTTGAAGGTTCAGTTTTAGCCCTACAGTTTTTCCAAAGTTTGCTTCACTTTCTAGCGATTATTTTTTATTGAATTGATGTCTGACAAAATTAATGTGTCGTCTGCATACATGGAAATGCGAAGATTTGTGTTGTGGTTGTTAGCCAATTCGATACCGCAAATGTCTGGGTTTGTTCTCATCTTATTTGCAAGGACTTCTGCAACAAATAGAAAAAGAATAGCAGGGAGCGGACAGCTATTTTTCTGCAGCATACCCAGCACTTCGTCAAAGGGTTTAGAAATTGGCATAGAAATCTAATTTAGAAAAGGTTTTCACCATATCAATTGAGTTGCATGATAGTTAGAAGTGGTTAGAACTCTCGCATTGCAAAAATAACGTACCGAGTTCAAGACTAGGTTTTTTAACATGTTCATAAAAAAATATATATATATATATATATATATACTTTTATTAATACGTTTTTTCTGACTACAAAATTAATTCAGAAGCAATTCCTGTGTGTGTGTGTGTGGGGGGGGGGGAAGCATTAAGCCGGCACTTAGAACCTCAGTCGGCAAATGAAAGGTACTAGAATAAGGGTTGGTCAACAATAAATTTGCAGTCGGCAAAAGTAGAGCTATGGGTTTTGCTGGCTGCAAATGTATCATATTTCTAAGCACTGAAGATTTGCCGTAAGAGCTACGGTTTTCCAGTTTTGGGTGGCAGTCCCCCCCCCCCCCACCCCCCTCCATTTTAGGAAGAAACAAATGCCTGGTCATATTAGTGTTGTGTCGGTAAATTCACCCACTCTGAAAATCCTGGCTACGTCAGTCAGAAAATTGGCTTCCACACAACCTCAAAGAAAATGCCTTCGCTACGCCCCTGAATTGTTAGTAGGTCTGTACAACTTGCATATAGTTGACGTGAGCGGACAACTATAAACAGACATTATAAACATTGTTACTAACGCTACTTTGGATGTTTCCATACATTGTTTTGATCCAGTTAATAAACATCTGACCAAAACTTTTTTTTTTCAGTGTTTCAAATAAAACCTCACATTAACCGTATCAAAAGCACTTTTCATAATCTAAACAAAAGACAACAAAGAAACAAACAAAACAAAACAAAACAAAACAGAGTTGCAGTGGTTTTATTATTGTTTTGACTAAAATGAATAACATTACCGAGTTTAATATTGTTAATCTGCTTTGTATGTAACCAGACTGGTCTTCGTGGATTATGTCCCCTATGACTTTAGTGAGATGTTATTTTGTAGTCTATATTTAGTAAACTTATTGGTCTCCAATTCTTCAAACTTGTTCTATAGCTTTTTTATATATAATAGAGTTATAGGCTAAGTACTCTGAATTGCGATACTGATAATTCGCCTTTTTTAAAAGCTTCTATCCATCGATTGAATAAATAGTTATTTTATATTTCCCCAAAACTCTCTGTAAAATTCTACTGTAAAACCGTCCGTGCCTGGACTTATTCCAGTGCATGTTTATATTCTTCTTCAGTAATCATTCCTTCACATATTTCCCTTTTTTCGTCATTGAGAGTAAAATCAAAGGGGGTCTCATTTAAACAGGTTTTTAATTGCGCCAGAGGGTGATTTAGAAGAATATATTCTGTCATAGAACATATTTACTTCGTTGAGTATGTCATAAGGATCTTTTAGCAAAACACCTTGAGCGTTTTTAAACCTTGTGATATTTTTTCTTGTTGTATAAAAAAATATTACGCTTCTCTAAACCTAGAAAAAATTTGGTGTTTTTTCTCCTTCCTCGAACCATTTTTCTCTGAACCTGATCTTTTGACCCTCAATTTCCTTATCATAGATGGTTTATAATGTGTTGCGTAGTTTATCTGCCTCTCCTGGTTGATCACTACAATTTTTACTCAACATGCTTAACTTATTGTACAATGATCGTTTCAAGTTTGTCTCTAGGCCTATACATTTTTTTCTGTTTTGAATAATGAATAATAAAATCTTAGATTTTCATCTTTATCATCTCCCAGCGCAGTCTTTCTGCTTTGAATTGATTAGATAATTGAAGTGATAAGTCTTTTATATGTAAATTCATTTTGCATTTGAATACTCGATCATTTATAAGAGAGCTGTTAAATTTCCAACATCCATGTCCACTCTTGCACTGGCGTAAATCCCTGATGAAAAGTTCTGCAGTCGACAACTATTCAGAATCTTGCGGCAACAAGAACAACGGACAACGGACAACGGACAATAACAACGGACAACGAACAATAACAACGACAACGAACAATAACAACTACAACAACAATAACAATAACAACGAGCAACGAGCAACGAAAACTTACCAACAATAAAATAAATGCCTCCTCTGTTTTAGTCAGATTTAAAACAAAACGACTTTCGATAAATTTAAAACTCATAAGTACATTTATGAAAAACAGTATTGCACAGCAGCCCAGATTTTATTTTTTTAAAGGACGAAAGAATAATGGTCTTATACACTCAAATGCAAAACGTCTGGATGAAAGTGTCGACAACGGTTTTCCTGAAACCTTTTATGAAATACCTTGAAATTCTCATCAACTATGAATGCATTTAACAGAAATGTCCAAATACATTTCGCCGGATCTCTGACCGATTTGCGAAGTCCTTTTCTATGTCTGCGATATTGACATCTTGTAGCATTTGCTGATGAACATGGCACACAGCGATGTGGTTCAGCCGGACTTGACTTACTGTGCTTCTAAGCCAAGTCTTCAAGCGCCTCAGTGCGGAAAAAACTTGTCTAACATGTGCAAGATGTTACCGGGCAGACAAGTAGAAGCATCAGAAGTACAAAGGTTCGTAGCCTGTTTCCTCAACTATTTAATAGTTGAGGAAACAGGCTACGAACCTCTTTAGCCATGTTACAATATGCTTGCTTTGCGTCGTGAAGTGAAGATGCTGCTGTAGTTTGTTTAAATATGTCAAGTTGAATTTTGAAGGCAGAGTATTTCAGCTCTGGGTACTGTTTAACAACCTCGTTGTTCATTTTCTCAGACGTGATTATCGCCTCTAGCTCTTGATATTGTGATAGGCCAGACTTGGTATTGTTAAACCTGTCACGTAGGTGACTCTCCGCAACATTTGCATTGTTCTGTGCTCCTCTGCGTTTGCTGGTTGGTAGTGTTGTGCTTGCCCCGTAAGTTGAACCAATTCATACTCTTCAGCTTGGGTGGCAACTTCTTGAAACACTTTGCTGAAATGATCACCTGATCACCAGGTCTGCAACTGGTCAACAGTGACTGTTACAGCGGACATCATTCCTAAATCCAACAAATTATATATTAAAATTATTAAAATTAATTAATTACCTGTACGCATTATAGAGAGATTAAAGGAAAAATAACAATAGATGGAGAAAGAAACTGAGAATTGGCTATCAAGAACAGCGAAAGTAGAAGCGGTAATGACGACATCAGGAACATGATGGACAGGAACAGAAAGAAACAGAGATGAACGGCATTTGCACGAAAAGGACGAAATCCTACTCTGAATGATGATAATGAAGATGATGATAAAGAAGATTTGATGTGACAAAAGCCAGTCTTACCTGAGATATTGACGGACGTAGCCTGCAGTGTACTGTTCAGCTGTTCTAATAGTGCGATGGGCTTCACTGCCACCATCAAACCAAGAAGAGTCTCCCCCTTTTGGAACCTGTCTTTGAGGCCATTTGCCTTCGCTGCTGTCTCATCACTTGCAGATTGTGCAATTTCCTTAAGTGTGGTCAGAACAACTGGGTAGTTGTCAATCGCAGACTGTATGGCAGCGTGTTGGACACATCAGTCTGATGGTACGTGGATATGGGTTGTCATTACTTGCTTCAGATGCAATCTTCTTAAATACACTCCTCAAAATAAAATAAGGGTCAAAAGTATTTTTGTGAAAAATGTTGACCAAGTCAGGACATAGAAACATTTTTAGTAAGGGTAATGGGCTAAAGGTTGCTCTGCAACATTTTAAGCACTTTTCACATGGTTTGCATGTCTATTGGCTTAGAAACTGACAGATCATGTGACAAGACACAAAAATGCTGATAACAGGTTCATGATGTCGCAATCAAGTTTGGCACATCTGCTTTATTTTTCTTCAAGACTTAATGAGATTCCCCACACATAATCAATAGGATTCTGCACTTGATAGAGTAAAGTTAAACAGTGGGTTAACCAGCATGGAAACTGTAGGGATGAGGGGACCCCTTGAGCCCCCTCCCTATTTTGAAGGCTTTCCCACCAGTTGATATTCTCTCCCTGTCATAAACTTTGGCAAATCAACATTATTTCTGTATGTTTTGAGACTTAAAGTTAATGTCAGTATGAGGTTGCATGACCCCTGACTCGGACTGTACTGTGTACCCAGTGTTGAATCCTGTTGACAACATCTCAGTAACACCCCACAAAAGAAATAAAGCAGATGTGCCAAACTTGATTGCGACATCATGAACCTGTTATCAGCATTTTTGTGTCTTGTCACATGATCTGTCAGTTTCTAAGCCAATAGACATGCAAACCATGTGAAAAGTGCTTAAAATGTTGCAGAGCAACCTTTAGCCCATTACCCTTACTAAAAATGTTTCTATGTCCTGACTTGGTCAACATTTTTCACAAAAATACTTTTGACCCTTATTTTATTTTGAGGAGTGTAGAACCTGGGTTGGTAGAAAAAGAAAGAGTAAAGTTGATTTTACACATTCTCAACCGCAAGGGTTGCATTCTGTGAAAACATTAGCATAATAAAATTGTAAAAGGTTATTGGGAAGCGTTATTTAACACTTGAGGAATTTATTTTTATTGTCTTCGTCACGTAGGCTGGATTCGTGTGGTGATAATTTAAACATACCTTAGACTTTCCAGATATGTTGAAGATGACGCCCAAATCATGCACCCACTGAATTGCATCACAAACCAGAGGACATTCCGCCACACACTGCTGAACAGTAAGGTTGGACAGGTGTGCTCCACAGTGGAAGTAAAGGGCCAAATGCTGGCGTTCTCTTATTTTGGCTTGGCAACCATTGTATGGGCCGCTCATATTGGCAGCACCGTCATATTTCTGGCTTCTTAGGCAGTTCATAAAATCCGATGAAATCTTCATGGACATTCAAGTCAGAGTCCACATGCCGAGTACATACACATTCTTGCTCTTTGCCAGAAACATCTTGCGTTCCATCAACCATAACTGCGAACTTCTCATTTTGATTTATTTCCCTCGATCTGTCTGAGTATTGTGTGACTGAAGAGTTCCAATATCTCTTGCTGTGCCTGTGGTGATATATGAAGTTGGTTGTCCGCATAAGGTACTGTCTGAGGTCTTCGTCATCCTCGGCCCAAAGTTTCAGCAACTGTATAAGATTTCCCTCATCTGCATTGTGACCACGGAATGCCAAACCTTGCCGAAGCAGGAACTGGATTGATGTGCAAACTGTATGCATTGATTTCCTGGCTACTTCCTGCTGATGTTGCACTTGGTCGTACATTAAAGCTGTAACTGTGGGTTTCTTGATAACTCTCAACTAATTGACGGCTAGCTGATGGGTGTCGGTGTGTTGATGGTTATCAAACCTTTCGGTAGCCTTCTTCCAATTGTCAAATCCAGTGGAGATGAAGGCAGGCTCTTTTGCTTTGGCTAACTTTAGCAAACCATCTCATTTGCCTTTGCGCCAAAAAAATAATAATACAAAATACACGTTCTTTACCGGTGACGTAGTGAACCCAGGCGTATTTCTCAAAGCACTTTTTTGAAAGAAGACGTTTTGGCTTTTGGTCTTTTTAGGCGGAATTATGGATACATCTGGTTGACAAGGCTCATTTAGATGTTCAATGCTCCTTTCAACGCATACATCATGTGTACTGCCGCCGGTGTTTCCCTCATCTTTACAGTCTGTAGGCCTACTAGATGTTGAGCTAATCGGCTCATCGGTCTCGGCAGGAGCCTTGAAGAAATTAGTTATCTTTGTTACCTTGGCCCTCTTTGCCTTACTCGCCATATTCATGCACTAAGAAAGAATTTGAGTAGTCTGCAAAAAAAAATTCAACGAGTATTGGACATACTTCACGTGCACGAAATTGTATTATTCTGTTTGCTTATCATTCGGCGTTCCCATCTCGCTTGTTTTTCAAGAATTAGCCATTACATGTGTATTTTTATTATATATGTTTTTTTTTTCAACGCATGGACAATTCTGGGTGGGATGATCCTTTGGACCATTCCCCTCCCCCCCTCCCCCCGTCTAAAAAGTGGGGGATTTATCCCTCCATCCCCCTGGGATTTACGCCCGTGCTCTCTTGACATTGTCAATGAAATGCCCAAGGTAATGCCCATTAATGTTGCTTTCGTCGGAAGTATTCTGTGCTTTAGTCTAATTGAGAATTTGACAGCATCTATTGATTCCACTAAGTTTTTGTTTCAGACTAAGTCTGTTTTCCCATGCTTTTTGGCAGTGCGGACAATGAATGTTTTAGTAATAAGACTTAATTCGGTAAATTTGTTTTAATGAGGTTTTCTTAACACTCGACACATATTTTGGATTCGCATAGTTTTGAATTCTATTTTATTGCTGACGTGATTGGCGGAGCCTTCAATCTTTTCTTATATTAAGGTTTTGTTGATGTTTGTTTTTAACCCGGCTGCTGTTGTCCTCACATTGATCTTCTGGCGTTGGCTCAAATCAACTGTTAAGGAGAGGTTAAACTTTCATTGCACGTGTTTTCTACTATTTTGACGGCAATTTCCTGAACATGTAGTTTTCATCGGAACATCGATAATTTCCTTATAGAAGAGGACAAAAATACTTTGTAATGAAATATTTCATTAAAATAATAGTAAGAACCTCAGTTTAAATTAAATATGTATCGCCCGTGTTTCAACCCCCGTTTCCGGAAATGGTTTTCATTGGAACATTGATAGTTTTCTTTTAGAAAGGAATACTTTGAAATGATATATTTCACAGAATAGTTGTCAGAAGCTTGGTTTAACAGTAAACAAAAGTGCCAAAACGAATTTATGGCGAGATCGACCATCAATGCATTTCGGTACATATTTACTGTAAAACCATGTTTCGTACGATTATTTTAAGAAAGGTGTATAATTTAACAGCATCACTTCTTCAAATAAAAAGCAATGATGACAAATAAAATGTCCGTTTAAATAGCGAAAGCTGCCGTTAAAATAGCGAAAAACACGAGCGACGCGTCTTTAACAGTAAATAAATGTCTATGACAGAATCCACCATCAATTAATTTTTGGACATATTTATTGTAAAACCATGCTTATCATGATTATTTTCAGAAATGTGTAAACATCTTAAAATAATCTCATTTCAAAGTAGTTGTTTCCTTTCAAAAAGGAAATTATCAATGTTCAAATGAAAAGATAAATTTTCGGAAATTGCCGGTAAAACACGAGCGATGTTGAACATTTCAGCTGTCTTTATGCAATAAGACATCAATTTACCATCTCAGTAACCTGTCTAAGGTCTGTAATCCCCATAGGCTTAAGCGTGTACTGTCCAGCTGCTTATCATCGTTACTTGTAATTACATTGTTTTTTCATTAAGGTACTTCATGAGCCTAGACGCTTCGTTAACACAAATACATTCCTGTATTACAATACTGTATTATCAGGCTCTTTGATAAACTTATTGGCAATAATATCACCTCAGACAAACCTATATTGAGGGCAGATTGATACCATCATCAGCTTTACACCAAGTAAGTTTTACATTAAAACTCAACCATTTGGTTATATTTGAATTACCAATGCTATACCGTATATTTAACTTCTTGTTCATTCAGAGTGGGTTGTATTTTTTTATTGTATATGCAGTATAGGAATAATTCTCATTTTTATGTACATGTATTTGTTCCCAAAAAATGTGTTGCATTATGGACGCAATTCAATCCTTATAGATCATAATGCTATTTTCATAAAAACCTTTTTTTCATGAAAGGTGAAGACAATTATTGAAGATTTTCACAGTTTGGTTCAAAACAGATTACTTGAATTTCATGAAGTAATGAATGAACAAAGTGACATTTTACCAAAAGTGTACCGGGGTTTTTATCTTTTAATACAAAGAATTACCATGTGTCCGTTTCTTTGTTGTTTGTCTTCAGTTTCAGGGCAACACGGACGGTAACACACAGGTAACTGTCTACTTTGACGCGGCTCTGCAGACTAGATTCATACAGATAGAACCTGTCGAGTGGTATATATACATATGTATGCGCTTTGAACTACTTGGATGCAGAGGTGATTGTCCTTTCTGTGTTTTCTGTATAAGTAGAATGGCAACGTCACCGCACAAGACGTGTGATTAATTACTAATTCAAATTATCGGTGGCATGGGCGACCAATATTTGTGGTGAAGGAGACACTTATGGCATTGTTTTTTAATAAAGCACTACCATAACTTCTCAAATCTTATTCATCTGAAAATGAAAACATTCTTGATGATATGTGGCCAAGTACAAAATGTACAAACTCTGCATACAAATACACACACTTTTGCCCGGCTGTAATTTACCCTGGTACTCTAAAGGTCACGCAAAGTGTAAACAAGTCTCATGGTCCATACAATGTACGCGTCCCCCCCCCCCCCCCAATCATCCCCAGAAATCTCTGCTGCTTATCTCCCCAGAAATTATGCTAACATTATTATTCTGATTTGTTTCTGCAGCAAACTAGTAACGTATATTCCTGAGCTCCTTGCGGCAATCAGCAGCGTCAGTGAAGAGGAAAGGACGAGTCTCAATAAACTTCAAAATTATACGTATATATAGTCAATTATATAGTGTATGTCCCGTCCATCACGTCATAAACCCACACAAACAAATTGACTTTCACTGTTAGTACCCAACACAAGCGTAACGGACGGGACAAAATACAACTTTACCTTGGAAATAACCATGACGCTATTATTACACTTCTTCTTAATATTCCTAAGAAACTTGTTCCCAGACTCTGCCGATAGGAGTAAATTACCACCACTAATAAAAGATAAATAGTAGAGGCGATTAAAGGGAAGGTACAGCATTGTTATTTACCTCATTATATAATTACCGAATTATTATCGGAAAGCTAATTGATGTAGTTGATGAAGTTGAAAAAGGTATCAACAAAATATAAATAAAAATCCAAACATAAAAATCAAATCAATTGGGTAGAATCATCATCATCCTGAAAAATAATTGTCTAAAGTGTTCCCTAGGGAGCTTATTTCAAAAGGTTGTTAGACGGTAACTTTGTGCTATTCTGTAAAAAGTGTGAATGCTTTTTAACCCTCAAGGGAGGCACGTTGTCAGAAACGTCTGACACAATTCAGTATTTTCCTTCCCCTAAACAAATAATAAACACCACCCACTTATCAGTCAATGATATCTCAAGCTGGACCATAACACACATCCTACAGGGGGTTTCATTCAACAGGAGTCAGTGACGTTGTGGGGAGGGGCATCGAAAAATTCAGCCCGTATGGTTTGTGCACAAATTTTGACAGCATGCTCTGTGTACAACATCAATGCATGTTGGATGCATGGGGAATTGAATACACATGGAACTCGTCCAGTGATAAGTGGAACCATCTGTTCAGTCACTGGGCTAGTAGTAGATCATTATCTTTTGATCTCTTGCATGCCGACAGTGTAAGTTGTAATGCCCCCCCCCCCACCCCCACCCCCCCTTCTTTCAGGACATACATGTACTAGAGTGGGCATGTGGCTTGTTTCAAGTATGTAAACAATTGTGCCAGGTTTCTAAGTTTATTACAGGGGCTTGTGACAATAGCTTGCTTAAATTAATTCCCGCAATACCTAGACATGTAAACAACACAATTGCATAACAAAATCGTTGGGGGAAATGCCAAAGAAACCCTCTTAACTTATTAAAACCGTGTGTCAGATGTTTCTGACATCGTCACGCATTTACGTTACGACCAAACAGGTCCCTCGTTTGAGGGTTAACACTTGTCTCATGACATTCTGCATTGAGTAAGGTTTGCGGTAGCACCATGTAACAATCTCTTATAAGAGATGTAATAAGGGTTGGTTCTGAGAAGAACTGGTGGTGAGATAACTTTACGTTTCGATCATTATACTCGGATCATTATACTCGGATCGTCTTCAGGAGAAAGAATCAACACTTATTAGTTATTACATCTCTGATGTGATTATTACATGGTGCTAAACCTTACATTCCTACTGTACTTCCACCATATGAAGCTTCAAATCCAATGTAGGCTGTATCTTGGTTCAAAGAAAATGTACAATTACACTCTTAGAATCAGTTTTGTCATTTTTACCAATGTTGGACCTTCCCTTTAGACGGGACTATTTTAAAAAAAAAGGATACCTATGCATGCGTATTGTCTTCTAGTACGGTAGTCCATTATGATTATTGTAAATATTTGGAGTTTGATTTTTCCCCTTCTCTATATGCTTTATGAAAACAAAACTGAAATGAATTGGCATGTAGCCTCCTCGAATGTGTTTGCTACGTCACTGGGACAATCACATTGGTTTTTGTATTGGTTATTTGGAACATAATTAGTGGTCAAAATCAAGTGCAATCTTCACAAGAGAATGCAAATGGTTTGTAATACTTTTGGGAAGAGCGAACAAATGGGTGCATGTTACTGTTTAGCCCAATCATTATTTAGGAATACATATATTGGATATCAATGTGAACCAATAAATTAAATAATAATCATTAATGCAGTACACTTAAACAACCGAGATGTTAAAGACTACTCCACACCAGTGTTGTTGATATTGGGATACTTTCCCAATAATTATGAGCAGTGTGACAGAATAACGTTGACATCAGTGCTGTTATTTTAACAGCCCATTTTCTGCAGGTTTGCCAAATTCACAAAATTAAAAAGACTTATTTGATTCAAAGTTCGCACATGTAAACATACTTTTATTTTAGTAATTTTACATCTGTTAATATTGTTGGCGCCCTCTTGTGCTTGAGCAAGAGAAAGATACAAGAAATATAATGGGAGAGGGAGACCCGAAGCAGTGGCGGGTATTTATTGTGATCATTTTTGGATTGGGGGCGGTACAGACAGTACCATTATGAACCATTATGACACCTACAGATTTTTTGTTGTATTACACTTCGGGGATATTAAATTGTTCAGTTATTTGTTTTAATTTTAAAAATCATTTGGGGAATTGCAATTGTTAGTATCATCTCCTGAGACATGTTGTTGGGAGACAAGTGGGTTCCTGATGGGGGTAGGAGGGAGAGGGGACGTTTAGCGAAGATTCACACAAGGTGTTCATTTCCATAGGACACGGGGAAATTTGCTGAAATCAGATGCCGAGAAATTGATGCTTGAAATAGTAAGCTTGTCTAAAGGAAATTTACGGAAAATTCCCAATTAAAGAATTGTACAAAATGCCAAACAGTAAGAATTTTACGCACTTCTACTACCACGAAAAGACCATCACTGTAACCAGTTTATCGCACGGTATGACGGTAGGCATTCTGGTTGGCATTTTGACTCAGTTCTGACGAACAAAGTAATTACAATTAAATATATATTTCAATGGATATGTGTATGGGTATTCTGGTATATAATTATTTAAGAAAAGGGACTCCGAGCGAAAGGGCCGCTGGAGCTATAGTAGGCCCCCTGAATCCATCCCTGTAAATGGTTATTTTGGTTTTATGGGGAGGATCAGGGCCCTATTTCATGGCACTGCTTAACATGGAATTACGCGCTTACAATCAACATTATCTGCTTACAGGGTTAGCACAGAATGTTTTGCACAATTCGTGTTAGCGGTGAGTACTTATAGTTATGCGAAGTACACATGAACACAAGCAGAATGTTCTTGCTAACCCGTGAAAATATGCTTACGTTAAGCAAATTTGTTTATGCTCCAGTAAGCGGCTAGCTTTCGCTTATGGCCGGTAAGCAGAGCCATGAGACTGGGCCCAGATCCTGCAAAGGGCGATCAGATCGAGGATACTCAACATCAAGTGAGAATACAAGGCAAGTGCGTCTGCATGTTACATCCCGTTTTAGAAGTCTATATGTTTTGCAAGGACAAAACATTTGAAAGTAATAAGTACAAGACGTGATATACGCCTGTCACAGTGGTGGATTCAGGATTTGGCCGATGGGGTGGGGGTGGGGGTGGGGAGGGGGAGAGGGTTCTGTTATACCGAAAGGCATGGACATAACATGTTTTATTAATGTGTTCATGTATTCGTGTCATTTGACATTTAACATTATAATAGGCTACTCAGTGCTGTTTTGAAGTGAACTTTGTTGAACATTTTTTGATGTTAGCTTTTACATTGCACTTATAATTTTTGATCGTGTCACTTGACAATTAACATTTTAATATTTTATGGTGTTTTAGAGTGAAGCTTATTTAAAGGGTCTATAAAATGAAAGGTTATATAGATACACATTTTTGCAGATACGAAATGCTCCATTAGAGTTTAAACAGAATGTGAAGTTCATTTTCAATAGCCTACACAGTTAAAGATTGAGTTAACTTTTCAAATTAAACAAACATCATTCTGATTATTAAAAATGAGGTAGTGACTCACGGTATCACAGCAGCATTAACAGTGTACTCAAATTCCACAACATGAATTCAATCAACTTTTCTGCACAAACCAACCATGATATTGGGCCGGATAAATAAAAGTTAGCAATTGCTTATCAAGTAAAAGCTCAAGCAATAGCAATTGCTTAACAAGTAAAAGCTCAAGGTTAAGCAATTGCTTAAAAATGTATAAATAACCTTCTTCTTTGACTAGCACCTGTTGCTTGGGTGGGTTAGCAATTGCTTATGGGTATAACAATGATGGGAGGTCAGTTCCGATTAGCCTAGTGGTTGTATATGAGGCATGTGTTATGCAACATGGATGCTGCCGAAGAATTGGGGAGTGGTACACCAAAATAGTGAGCACTTGATCTTTGAACGAACTTTGTTCGTTAGTATAATCAAAGAGAGTACCCTGTTCTAATCGAGAAAAGTCGAGTTGCCCAGGGTAAAAGGCATGAAGGCAAATGCACTTAAAAAGCACAAATGTCAATTGCTACCAACACAGGTAAAGCTATGGATGAGAAGCATAAATTTTTGAAAAAGATAGCAAACATAGGAAATGTCACGTGAAGAAGAAATCAGATGGAATGCAAACAGGAAATAGGAAGATTGTTTTGGTTCCATGGGAACAAAGATCCTGCTACAACTCTTCAAAGGGATGAAAACCCGACTATTACGAAGATGCCATGCGCCATTTCTGCTGGTTTTCAAACCAAGTACTTCGACTACTGCTAGCCACTCCAAATTTTCAAAATTGAGACCAGAAATAATTTTCAGGTATCTGGTAGGATTAGACTTCATCACGATTTATTCTTTCATTGTTACGTGCCTTTTCATGTTCCTTACATGCATAAACTCCTTCGCCATGATGGCAGGAGTAATGCAACATGCAAGTGTTAGCAAATACGTAAGCTCCTCATTTTAGATATCTTGTAAAAATATTATGCTTAAGTGCTACAAGTCATTAGTAAAAGGTCTGGTTTTATTTTATATGCTTCCAAGCAAGTGCTAATCTCTCTAGTAATTGCTTAAAAATCATAGCACTTGCTTTTGCTAACTACTGGAAGCAATTACTTGCAAGTAATTGCTCACTTTTATTAATGAAGATTTAAGAAAATGACTAGTAAAAGCAATTGCTACTTTTTATTTATCCGGCCCATTGCATCTGATTCTACTCTATTTCTCGAATTTTATGTACCA
>CM055836.1:16728405-16747481 GCA_029582265.1 Zoroaster sp. YZ-2022
TGATGGAAATTCACCCTCCAGCAACCTGTTAACTGCTAGCTGACATTACAACATCTCAAACCATGAGTAATTAGCAGGCCTTGAGTTTGGACGCTAATTTCACTTTTGTTAAGAATGACAGCACCTCATACAAAACTGTGTTTAGATTCTTCTGCCTGAATTGTTATAAAAACATCGCCCTCTTTATAGGTGACAGGGATTCCTCCACACTGGCTCTAACTGTTCTCATATTGAATGGCAATGTATCATAATCCACCAAGCAAATAATCACATCTGCCCTCAATCCGTCAAAATCCTTCACTTTGGCAAAGAGGATTTTGGAGGGTTAGGGTTTAAAGGGACAATATCGTCACAATCAAGAGGGCATGGAATCAGAGTGCTAATTTTAGATTAACTCGGTGCATAAGTAAGCCCGTATTTTTCAGTCAGTGTGTTCATCTTAAACACTGATTCCATGCCCTGTTGAAAGTCTACTCTGATCATGACGATATTGTCCCTAAAAAATTTTTTACTTGCCGTTTTATGTGATGTTTTATGACGGTAATACCAGATGTCCTCAATAATATATATTACACTTGAAAAAAATGAAAAACCTGATGAAGTAGTTTCTTCATATTTTGTGCACTCAAACATTTCTGGGTATGACTGTGTGGGAAATATACATGCAATGTTGTGTATTTATTTGGTTTATTTATGTTTGTACTGTAGTGTGGATTTGCTGTCACATCATCATGAATTCTGCAATCCAAGATAAGCTTGAGACAGATGGTGACCCACAACCTGGAGGAGACTAAACCAACTCTACTCTTTTGAAAATACAAACATTGTTGCTGTTTTCATGTAGTCTTCAAGTATCGCATGAATGCAAACAACAGACTTATCTATCACCAGGAAATGGACATAGACTTAGCAAATGTTGAAGAGGTGGTGTTGTGGTGACACAAAAGTAGTTTTTGTAAAATGATCTATGCCTCACCAAGTTCTCCATACGCAACATTTCAGTAGGATGCAATTGGCAGTACAACTCGACGTTTCGATCAGTATGCTTTGGTCGCCAAATGTGGTGCTTGACGATGGCCGACTTCTCCTCTGCGGCCATGTGCTCAGTGTTCTTAAGTCTGATGGGAGATTCCGTCCTGTTTCCTGGCCGATGTAGACTCCCACTCTGTTGCTGGGGCTGAGTGGTACACTTGGATGCCCGCTTATTTGTGTGATATGGAGGCAGGCTGTCTTGGCGGTTTAGATAACACCAGAACCATGGTTCCAATAAAGATTCACGACTGTTGTCGTTCTTTCAGCAGCAATCTGGCTTTTATCTTCTTGGTGCCTACAGCTTAACATAACTACATGTACAATAATTTGTTCGATTCAAACATTATTTTGTCCTTCAAACATGTATCATGACAAATTCTGAAATTTTCATTAAAGACCACACAAACTGCCTTTGTGTATATTTATGCTATTCCAAAAAACCTTTTCATAATTTGCAGCTGAAATTCATATGAATCAGTGCACCTATAATCAGGCTACGTGCCTGCCTACAATTGAACAACCTATGAATGCTTCAAGCCTGTAATGTTAATTGCAAAACTTGAAATTTGTATTCATTAAAAAGATCACTCACCACCGTTTGTTTTAATGTTGTCCGTCAGATCTCATCATTATGAACAGGGGTATATATTAAATAATCTCTTTTGGGGCCCCATTCGGATGTGCTGTAGTTCCTTGGAAAGGCTGTCCTTGTCACAAATGTGTACGGTTGGGTGATGGAAGGAGCACTGGTTCAGGTACCGATCTGTGGGGTTTCTGGAAATGCCAACATCAAGGAACGTGATCTTGCCTTCTTCTGTTGCTGGTTGAGATGTTGTAGAAAATCCTGGAGTGTGTCTCTCAAGCCGTGGCCAAACCACAAAGGTGTCATCCAGGTATCGGAGCCACAGCTTGGGTTGGAGGTCGACGGTGTTGAGGGAAGAGTTTTCAAACGCTTTCCATGAAAAATATCAGCAAGGACCGGGGATAAATTAGATCCCATGGAGGTCCCAATTCTGGTTCGCTTGTAGAACTTGCCCTGAAACTGAAAACAACTTGAAGAGACACATGTTAGTAGCAATTCATGAATTTGGTCAGGGGCGAGTGATGTGCAATCATCAAGGGAAAGATCTTGTACGAGTCTGTCCATCACCAGGAGGCATGATTTTGTAGTTGGGACATTGGTGAATAGGGAGACACCATCAAAACTAACCAAGATTTTTATTTAACTGTCAACATCCGAGACATCAACAATAATGTGTATGACAAAGTGTAAGTCCTCATCAGAAAAAACAAGCAGTTAATTTACGGCACGATAAAAAGTGTACAGTATCAAAGTAATGGATACAGTCTGTAGTTGACAATTACACAGTAAAGGGTGCATAATGGTTGTAATCTAATTTGAATACAACTGTTGTGGGAAACAAAAGCAAGCAGGTCCAGCCATACTTGCTCCATGGTTCTATGGTTAAATTAAGTTTTCTTGAAAGAAAGAAGTACCCTGTATTGTGTGCAAACCTCTAGTTTCTTGTTTGTAGGGATGTGTTGCCTGTAAATCCTCCAAAATTAAACATCCAGGAGGTTCAGCGGGATTTGTCCTCTAGACCCAGGCCGGCTACCCATTTTTCAGGATTTTTTACTTTCAGTGTCAATTCAGGCTACTTCTTTCTTTCAAATGTTTCCGTCTGGGGAGATTTTCACACCTTGCATGAGCAGTTGAGGGCACATGTTAGATATCTGTTGATCGATAGCGCAGTCATAGTCATGCAGTGCTTCCACTTTTCAAACTTACATTTCCTGAGATTAACAGAAAATTGTCCTCCAAAATTTCCTTAGGTTTGTGTGTATGTTCCTTATATTTTCCTTAAATCAGCAAAAGTGCATTTAACCTCTTATAAATGTACATTTTGCATGTGAAGCACATAAAGTGTATGCACTATGCTCACTTGACTAATAGTAAAAATATTATTACTCATTTTATTGGCAGTGTTCAAAATTACATAGTTAAAACCCTTGCACCACAATTTCCCATCCACGTTGGTTTTGCAATTGGGGGTGTGGAAACAAGAGAACATGTAATTTGAAGGAGTTTTATACAAACAAATTGTAATTTTGTTGATGGCAAGCAAAACTTGGTTGTTACCCACCCCTCATCCTTCACACACCAATCGCCAATCCCAAACCCTCAATTTCCACTCTTCCCCAATCACCACCGTTCCCCACCCCTACCACATCCCACTCCAACCCCTCCCTACTCCCCACACCCCTCCCTACTCCCCACCTCAATCACCACCCTCCAAAATAAATATCCACTCCAGTCCCCACCCTTACCCATCCCACGCTCAAACTCATGTATACTGTTTACAATGCACATGGTACTGCCCGTTTCAACACATGCGTAATCGCACATTATCGTGTTTTGTTCTTTGAACAGAATCAGAGTAAATTTGGACACAAGAGTACGCTCTTTTCACTGATAATTATGTTGATGACTTCATACATGAGGATTTTTATTTAATTTTTTCCCCACCTTTTTGATCAGAAAGATTCAATTTGAAGACTTAATGTTTTGACAAGCCTATATATACTGACAAGCCTATCCACCATAAAAGAAATGAACAATTATGTTTGGAGTTTCTACAGCAAAGTTGAAAGTGCATCACACTTTGTGTTCTGATGGGTGGGTCATTAGAATGTAGGTTCGAATCCTTGTCACCACAGTGCTGATGTCCTTGAGCAAGACACTGTTACCATAACTGCCTCTCTAAACCCAGAAGTAAAATGGGAAAATAACCTTGGATAGACTGGCATCCTGCCATCCATGCAGGGGGAATAGAAATATCCCAGTCATTTCATACAAATGAAACCGGAGATAAACATCGGCCAACTCGGCTTGGGGGCTGATGTTTGTTTCCTTTTTTTATCTTCCCTTTTAACAAAACTTGAATATGTTTCCATTGTTTTACCTCAGATCTGGATCTGGAAATAAAGAAATTAAAGGTCAGCGAGATGAGAAACATTTTGGAACAACTCTGAGTGCAGGAGATGAATCACTAATTCCTGGGCCATCATACAGCAATCGCAATGGTAAGCGTGATTAATTAGTTCAGTGTTCTTTGTTCAGGGTTTTAATGTGTACACGTTTTGACACGGACCATATGTAAACGATTATTGCAGGGTTCGACCTTAGCGGTCGCCTACCGCTAAATGCGAAAGTGAAACGGCGGCGGCGAGTCAAAACCCTTCCTTCAGTAGCCCGCTGGGCGAGTCAAAATATTGTCACCGATAGGGCCTATATCAGCCCTGAAATTACACGATGGCATCGACGGCAATGTCCTCACCCTCTGCCGTGATGCCCTTTCAAAATGCCACTTTTCACGGCAACGAATATCGGTGCTTTTTCCCTGCATTGCCGTTGTGCCCACTTGTTTACGTTTACACACAGTATTTACTAGTACTAGCTAGCTACGTACGTACATGTACATGTACAGTACATTCTCACGGAAAAAAATATATCGCCGCTTATCGCCGATTATGCGCATCGATGGCTGCGCTGCTAAGACCAAGTTCACGAACGACCATTTGGGAACAAAATAGTCAAAATTACCTGGTATTCATGACCAAAATGATATAGCGGTTACCAGGCAATATCGGCCGCTTGGTCGTTTTGTACGAACTTGGCCCTTGCTAATACTTTGGTTGGTGTCAACAGTACCCACAACATAAACACTACGCCAGGCATTCGCGGGTACCAGCTAAAAATAGCATGGCGGCGGGCGTTAGCGCATGCAACGTAAATAATACATGCCGAGTCTGTACCTAGACATGCATGCAGCATGTGCGTGTGCATCAGATCGATGTCGTTGTACCGTACGTATGTACATACATTACGTGGCCCGATTTCACGAAACTCGTCTTTACTTACGATGCGTCGCGGGATTTACGACGCATCGCAGCCCTAAGACTCGCCATCTTGTACGCATTTACGTATGATTAAATTAACACGTCGCATCCTAAGACGACTCTATTGGTCGTCGTATCTTGCGACGTGTTCCACATTGTTGTCAAGGAGTTTATGATGCATTGAACGCATCGTAAGTTTGGTGAAATCGTCCTGTTAACGCTGTCGCGAGATACGATCGCTAACGATCAGATCTTTGCGCTACGCACGCCGTAGCGCTTTCGATGAAATCGGCCCAGGGCTTTGGTGGTCGCCAACATGCTGTCAAAGGGTCGACTAGCAATTTAAAAAGTGAACTTAATACTGCCACATCCAAATGCATAAAACTTGATGTTTTTTTCGGGTTAACATTGTGTTTTTTATTTATTTTTAATTGGTGACATAAACTGTAAGTGTTGCAATACTGTTTTCATGTAGGCCTACATGTAATAAAACCCAAACGGAGACTTATTGGCATGCGCTGAATCGGAGTGTGTTAATTTTTTGTCCTTGGTGCCCTTTACGTTTTTTGATCATTGCCGTGATGCCCTTTGAAAATCTTAAAAATTGCCTTGGTGCCATTATTGTTGTGTTCAGTTGGTTAGAAATAAAATAAGAAATGAGCCTTCTTCATTTCAGAATTAAACCAAAAGCATTACTGTACACTAATGTGCCTGATCTTTTCCTCTGTTATTAGAATAGGATCCGTTATTAATTAAAGAAACATTAGTATTACCTCAGAAACAAATATGCACATAATAATAAGGTAACTGACAACTGTTGTTTATAATGCACGTTCTGATGCAAAATGCCTAAATTACTAAAAACAGTGATTTGATTAAATTATTTAAAAAACAAACGTACGGGCGAGTGAAAAGGCTTGCGGGCTAGTGAAAAGTTTGGTTTACTAGCCCGGCCGGCGAGTGAAAAAAAAAGTTAAGGGAAAACCCTGTTATTGTTATCACTTATAAATGGCATGATGCAGACAGATTGTCCGTATTTGGTACAGAAAATAATCCAAAATACACCAATATGGATTCAGAAAAAAATAGTACAGATATTAAACAACTCCAAGTCTGCCACAAAACATCCAAAATTTCTGGTTGTATTAAATTAAAAACAAATTATCAGTTGAACTTCCTGGAAATCGTGATATAATAGCAGCCCCACTGGTCGCACTAATACGTGGAATCGTGATATAATAATAGCGCCCCCACTGGTCGCAATGATACATGAAAGGTTCCATTTTTTAAGTGTAGGATTCTTTTACATTTTTTGTAATTTGAACATTTCACATTGTGCCAAGTTTTGCCTAACATAAAACTTGTCTGAACTTCAACATTTTGATTCTCACTTTTGAAAGTTCCATTGACACCTTCAAAACGCCATCTACGCGTTCCAATATATTTTTGAGGTGTGGCATAAACAATAGCGCCCCCAAGAACCTAAATTCAAATTGTATTTTTATTCATCAAATGTAGATGGGTGCTTCTTTCCAAAAGCTTTTTTGTTAAATTGTCAACAAATCGAATTTTAAAACATATTTCTTTATTTTGACAAAAAATCTGGGGATTCTGTGAGTATCTTTGATTCTTGTGATTATCTTTTTAATTTTAATTTGTTTCATGTGGTGACATATGGAAATGTCTGAACTTCAGTTCAACCAGGTGATTGCATTCATACAATTTTATGCAATGTGGTTGTTCACTGTGCCAAATTTCATGGAATTCAGTTTTTCAAAATTGCAAAAAGTTATTTTATTAGTTGATTTATATTGTCATTTTTATTAACCTGCTACTAGAATATTTTTGAAATGTCTGACCTCAATCTAGCTAGGGCTGTGCCGGGTATCCGGATACCCGACTGAAACTGTCATTACCCGGTTCCATTTTTTGGTTCCAATTACCCATAAACAACTTTTTAAAATTCGGACTTAACATTTGAGCAAAGTGTACAAAAATCTGTAGCTCTTGAACAATGTAATATTTACACTTTTACAGAAAATTATCTTGAAATTCAAGATATTACACTCCAATAAAGCCTTTGTAGTATTTTCATGGATATTTTCCATTCACTTTTCCCCAACTGTTTGTGATGCATTGTATCAAATTGTTAAGACTACAAATGGCCTGGTAAGGCTGCTTCAAACAACTTATCAAACCAGCAGCACAGGAGGGAATGTTTGCCTAATTGTTTGCCTAATTATTTGCATAATTTTTTTCGTAAAAACCACACAGTAAAGAAAAGATTGATTTAAGTATGGTATCCTCTGCATTATAATGGTCAATTTTGTATTTGTGCACCACCGGAGGCATGTTTTCAACAAAAATGAAAACGGAAACCAAATTCTTTGCCGATTTTTTTTTTGGGGTGTTTTGGGGGAAAATAATGAAGCAGATGAACAACTTTGACTTCCGCAACGCAGCCTACAACACGGGAAATGTGCCACTAAATGATGCAACATTAACAAATTTCCTTTGTATTTGAAATGTAGTTGACTGTTCCTAACCCCCTCGCCCGGCATTTTATAGTGTAACGTTTTCCCCTCAGAATGATTTTCTTTTCAAACTTAATTACACTTGGGAAAATAGGGCTTTTTGTTTTTAACCAGTTGATGTCGGGAATATTAATTTTTTTCCGGTCCCTGTGCGGGTTTATTTTCAGTGAAAAATCTGAAAAAATTTCTAGCCATTAATAAATTTTTTTCAATGAAACTAAGTTTAGACACCAGTGTTGGAGCAAAGGCTTTGACCCTCAAGCCTTAAGGCTAAGGCCAAGGCTTGACCCTCAAGGCCAAGGACAAGGACCTCTAGTATAAAATTACTACTAATATAAAACATGTCACATCATAACGAATTGCTTATAGTAAGAATAAAAAACTTATCTTTATTTGCAATCAAAGTATTCACGTACAAATATATGATTGAGGTGTCGTGGCCGAGCGGTCTAGCTTACCGGATTCAAGTTCTGGTGTTAGCAACACAATGTGGGTTCGAATCACGGCCGTGACACTTGTGTCCTGAGCAAGACACTTATTACATTTGCTTTCCACCCAGGGGTTAAATGGGTACCTGTGAAGGCAGAGTTGGTTTGCTTCTATATGCGCTAGAAATGGCAGTAATTGAGCTGTATACTCCCAGGGAGCTGAGATGGTTTCAGGAATGATTTATGAGCCTTATGAGCAGGGATAATAATATAATGCGCCTTGAGCACCACTTAGTTGGTGGATACGTGCGCTATATAAATCCACACATTAAAATTAATATTCCCGACATCAATTATTATTATTATTATTATTATTATTATTATTATTATTATTATTATTATTATTATTATTATTATTATTATTATTATTATTATTATTATTATTATTATTATTATTATTATTATTATTATTATTATTATTATTATTATTATTATTATTATTATTATTATTATTATTATTATTATTATTATTATTATTATTATTATTATTATTATTATTATTATTATTATTATTATTATTATTATTATTATTATTATTATTATTATTATTATTATTATTATTATTATTATTATTATTATTATTATTATTATTATTATTATTATTATTATTATTATTATTATTATTATTATTATTATTATTATTATTATTATTATTATTATTATTATTATTATTATTATTATTATTATTATTATTATTATTATTATTATTATTATTATTATTATTATTATTATTATTATTATTATTATTATTATTATTATTATTATTATTATTATTATTATTATTATTATTATTATTATTATTATTATTATTATTCGCTGCTTAGCACAGCATGAAGAGAAAGATCTTGTTTTCCTTTCTGCCGGTGTTACACTCGAGGTCAAGCCACGTCCCGTAGCCTTAGATATCGAGTGTCTTCGCAGAGAATCCTTGCTGTCCCTAAGAGTGCCGCCTTCTGTAGTAATTCTACTCTAACAGATGTTCCTATCTCCTTGAGATGTTTCTCCAACGCCTCGGATTGTACCCAGTGCTCCCACTACCACAGGAATAACCTTGACCTTGACTTGCCACAGCTTGGAGTCTCTCTCGCAACAATCCTGGTATTTCTGTACCTTCTCCTCTCTCCTTCGAAGCTACTCTACTATCACCCGGCACAGCTATATCAATAAGATGACACATCTTTGCATGCTTATCCAAGACAACAACATCCGCCGTTTATGTTGTATAACATGATCTGTCTGGATGTTGAAGTCCCAGAGAATCTTGACATGATCCGCTTCTTCAACCTTTTCTCGCACATGGTCGTACTTCACTTCGATTGCACCTTGACTCCATTTCTTACACAGATCCCAATGGATCACCTTGGCCAACTTGTCGTGGTCTGCCTTTGTACCTGGTCTGAGCATGCACTCTGCATTCGCTGACAATGTGAAATACAGTCTCCTCCGCCGCATTGCACATTCTGCACATAGAAGAGACATCTGACTTCTATCCTTGCCTTCATCACATTCGTCGGCAGAGACTGGTCTTATGCTGCAAGTAATCAGACCCCTCAGTTTCTTTCTTTAGCTCTCCTCTCCTCAACCATTCCCAAGTCTTGCTACTTGCCACTTCTTCAGTACATCTCAGGAATCGGCCGTGGAAGTGGTTTCTTCCTGCCAATCTCGTGTTCTTTCTTTTTCTTCTTTTGATTCTTATACTCCTTTTGACCCAATTGCCTGCCTTCATGTATTTCTGCGCAACCTTCAACAACTTTTCCGAGTACTTCTTACATGACACCGCAAGCTCCTTCTCTCGATGTTAACACTGTCTGATACACTAAGTAACCCTCTTCCGCCCTCTGACCTCGGTAGATAGGAGTCTGCTGACATTCGACCGTGGATGTAACATACCGTATATCGTCATCACTTTCCCTCGTTTTTCCTGTCAGCAACATCTAGATCTGCCTTAGTCCACCTCGACACCCTTCCCGCACTGTATCTCATTAGTGACACAGCCCATGTTGATCGCTTTTATCATATTCCCTCCATTCAGCTTGGACTTCAAACACTTCTTCACTCGTCTTATATAATTTTTTCTAAGTCTCTCTTCGATTCCTCGCAGTACATGATCTCTGCTTCAAGCACTCCAAGATACTTATAACTTTCTTCTTCACCCAACGCCCCTCAATTGTGTGCCATCTGCAAAGCATTCCATCCGAATGTACCCTTTACCCTCTTCATGGTCATCGCAATTTATTTCTCCAGACCAAACTTCATGCCGATGTCATCGCTGAAGATCCGTATAGTCTGCACCAAGGAATCAATCTCTTTCTGTTCTTCGCAAACAACTTCAGGTCGTCCATGAAGAGAAGATGATTAATCTTGCATCCATCCTTCGTCATCTCGTATCCCGCACTAACCTTCCGCAAAATCATCGTCCAAAGGGAACAGCGCCAAAACAAACAACAGTGGAGACAGAGAATCACCCTGGAAAATACTCGTCTGATGTTTACCTTACCAAGACATTCATCACTAGCCGTCAGATTTGTTCTCCATGTCTTCATGCTCTCACCTAGAAGACATTTCACACGCATCAGCTGCCCCTATCATATCCAAACATTCCATAATCCAACCAGTGTGATACCATGTCGTATGCCTTCTTGTAATCTATCCATGCCATGGCCAGATTAGTTTTTCCTGTTCCCACAGTCCTTTAGCACCGTCTTATCAATGATGAGTTGATCTTCGTTCCTCTTGACCGCCTTCTTGCAACCTTTCTGCTCATCTGAAATAACTGCTGATCTTCTATGTGGCTATACAGATCTTCTGCAATGATACCGGTCAGAAGTTTATACATCATGGGTAGACATGTAATAGGTCGATAGTTACTTGCAACGCTACCTCCTTCTTAATGTCCTTCATGATGAGAACCGTTCTTGCTTCAGTCATCCACGCCGGAACGTTGCCAAGCACTAAGCATTGTTGCAGCTGCTGGGCTATTCTTTCGTGAAGACTGCCAGTTCTTAGCCAGTATCCGTGCACTTGGTCTGGTCCTGGGCTTTTAATTCGGCACTTTCCTCAACTGTTTCTTCACCTTGCTCACATCAATCTGAAATCCCTCTTGTTGTTGTACATTCTTTAACTCGTCTTTCACGTCGGCTACAACCATTCTGCTTGTCTGTTATGATCACCAGGCTGATCCCAAAGGCCACCCCAAAATTCCTTGCCTCTGCTGGCTCTGGGCCCACTTGTGAGTTGTCACATTTCCCGTCCATTTCTTTGAATAATTGACGTTGATTTGTATTGAATAGGCGATTTTGATGAAACTGCTTGACTCTGTCATCGCACCTCTTTACTTTCGCAGCCTTCGCCTTAACCCTTTGCTTTATTTCCTCCTAACTACACTCATCCCCTTTCCTTTTACTTGATACTTCTTCATTAATCTGTTCCTCATATCTGAATCTTTCATTGCACCCTCTATCCATTTGCTCTATTCTACTGAGATCTTTGCGTAAATCGTTAGATTTGGCCTCAAGTCTGCGTTTCCCACCAAGGTTTATTATCTTTATGTGTCGTGATTGTGAATGTGAAGATTTTACCCTGGATCTCTCCGCTTACTACAACTGCACCTGCAAAGACAAGATCGTTAATTTCAGAAAGATTAGTAGTACTTATCATTCCCAAGGATTCTACTTACCATAGCTGACACATTTGTCAGCTTTTTCCTTGGGACCTGGCGCAATGCAGGAATACTCCACTTACCTGTCCCTTTTACGATACCATTACCTCTTCAATCCTCTTCCTAATCTCTAGCTCTTCTTCCGTCAAGTCTTCTGTTCCTCTTCTACCCTCCACTGACCTCATCCGCACTCTGGGAACTTGCCAGCTCACCAGCGACCACGTTGTCCAGTTCCCTCCTCCACTTCGTCAGCATCATCCCTAGCCTCTGTCCGTGATATTATTCTCCTCATCTCTTCCACCTCAACTTTCGTTAGCCACTGATTATGTTTGATTTGTTTTACCTGGTCGGCAAGCCGCTGTTCGCTTTATTTCAAACATGCCTTTATCCTGCCATATACTAATCATTCTCCTTCTGTACCCTCTGTTCTCTGGCTTGCTCCTTATAAAACATTCCATTGCAATTCTGTTATCGCCCTTCCTCCACTTTCTCCTGTTTACAGCACGAATTCTGTTATTGTTCTGAGCAGTGTGTATACGATCTGGCGGTACCTGCTCAAGCATACCGACCAGAACGGGCGATGGACTTCTCTTTGAGAGTTTGTCGCTGATTCACCGTTGAGTTGATGCTGCATAGCATTCATTATTATCATCACAAAATTGTGAGAAAAGTTGTATTGTTTCAGGGAAATTACATGCAAAAGCGATGTATTTCACCCTGCAGTAGTTCACTCAGCGTTAGTTGCTATCAAGATGTTCTAAAGCGACGCAAATGGAACGCGCTGCCTCACTGCTAACTATATACACTGAGTAACGACGTTGTAAAGAGTCTTCCAAAATGGAGAACCAAAGGTTTTTACAGTAAAAAGCCACAAGATCTTTAATGGCCGATGTTGAAACTTACCCTGTAGAGTCTACTCGGTAGCACCTACAAGGAGTACACTTTTGGTGATGATTATACGACGGGAAACAACAAATATTTTCGCTTGAATCGAGAGCCGATCTGTCGCAGTGTTTCTTGTCTTATTATTATTATTATTATTATTATTATTATTATTATTATTATTATTATTATTATTATTATTATTATTATTATTATTATTATTATTATTATTATTATTATTATTATTATTATTATTATTATTATTATTATTATTATTATTATTATTATTATTATTATTATTATTATTATTATTATTATTATTATTATTATTATTATTATTATTATTATTATTAATTGAGTAGAAGTTCAGGTCTTCGTGGATACCATTTAAATATAACAAAAAGAATGGTTTGCTTCCATACTGATGCACATTAATCTAAACTGAGTATAACAAAAGGGGGATCTAAGAACGGCTGTTTTTAACTGATGTTACCTCTTTATTATGTATTTTAAACATGGAGGTAATTTTATTTTCTGGGCCAACATGATTAGAAATATTAGCATTACCTAAAACAGACCAGACTATTATTCACCCAGAATTTGTCAAAAATCTTGGACCAAAATCCAATGGCTTTGAGATTACTTTAGCACCTGTATCAAAGTTCAGAAAATCCCAAAAATATGGAGACATGCTAAAGTAATGGTCATTCTCAAACCGAACAAGGCCGCCGAAGACCCGGGCAGCTACCGTCCAATAAGCCTACTGTGCATAATCTACAAAGTGATGGAGAGATATACAATCGTATCCAACCCATTGTGGATACTCAACTCCCACCTGTGCAGGCCGGCCGGCTTCCGTACAGGACACTGTACAACCATGCTCTATGGTACAACAGACCAAGTAACATTCCTCACAGAAGACATAGAGGACAACTTCCAAAAAGGTCTCAAGAATGGTGCTGTACTGGTCGATCTATCAGCAGCATATGACACGGTATGGCATAAAGGTCTTGCCCTAAAACTACACAAAATCATTTAGATATGAAACACAGAAGAATATACATGCTGATACCTATTTTTATTCGGGCGCACACAACGTAAATAAGCTGAAATTTTGACACGTTGGTTTCTGTACATATCTCTTAATTCTCCCAAACTGATACGTATTCACCAAAAGGACTATAATGGTTGTTATTGTTCACACGTGCGTCTTCATACGATCACTACGGCCGTATTGAAAGGAACTTCGTTTTATAATAAAAGATTTTGAACATTTAACAAAATGAGCATTCATATTGGTGAGATTTAGAATAATTTCGGCACATGATATGATTGCACTTTCAACCACGGTGAGCCACTCATTTTCCTGACAAATTAACGTTCGGCGAAATTCACTTTGAAAAGCACCCGAGTTTAGGGGTTGGGACATTGAGCAATTGAGCCACCCCCTATACACAATGGTACCGTGTTCATTTCACACGTGCGTCTTCATACAATCACTACGGCCGTATTGAAAGGAACTCTAGAAACGTTACAACTTCAACCACGGTGAGCCACTCATTTTCCTGACAAATTAACGTTCGGCAAAATTCACTTTGAAAAGCACCCGATCGAATATGTCGCAGTCGGTAATTTGTTTTCGTGATATTGCCTCTGTTTTAGCGATCGATTTAACAACGTAAATAAACAAAATAAAAAAATTACTGCAATTTGGCGAAAATAATTAAGAATTTGGCCTAGAAGAAAGAAATACGTGAATTTTTTTAACACGTGTGGCTCAATTTCCGGACACTAAAGATTATTATTTCTGGTAAAAATTTTAACATTCATAATATGAACCAAACGACAGTAAAGCATTGTAAAACAACACCTTTACCTATGCACACTACATATTGTAATTTTAAATTTGCTATACAAAATTCACAGATTGCTATACAAAAAAATTATTTTCTTATGCAAATTAATTGTTTGCATCGCAGTTTTGCTATGCAAATTTTTTGAACGAAATCTTTCCCTGCCAGAATGACTGACATGTCAGCTTCATTAGTTTCAAATCCTGGAACTTCTCTTGCAGAATAGCGGCACACATTGTTGTCATATTAATATGCTGGACTTTCTAACATTAGTTTTTGAAAACGGAATACTTCAAGTGGTTAGTATTACTTGATAAACCAACAATAATTATATCTACCCCTGAAGTGTTATTTTTATCCTGCCCCAAAGGCAGTGGCGGATTAACCATATGGGCAATTGGGCACTTGCCCAGGGCCCCAAGGCTGGGGGGGCCCCAAGCAAAAAAAAAAAATTTTTTTTTTTTTTGCTTGGTGCCCCTGGTGCCCCCCAGCCTTGGAATTTTACCTGCTGCCCCTCAAATTATTTTGTATGGAGCCCACAGAGAGCCCAAAACACTATACTTCATGAGGGGGGGCCCCTGTGTGAAGTCTTGTCATGGGGGCCCAAAATCCCTAGTGACACCTGCAACAGTGATCTTGGTGTCCTCCCTAAAATAAAATATAACCCTAATTAAAACTTGTTTTGGTATTTATTATGTCCTAGGCACTCTGTGCTTGGTGCCCCTCGAATTATAATTATAGTTTGTATATATTTCTGATAAACGTTTGATTGGATGAATGAGACGATGTTTGGATTAATAGAACCAATGAATGCTGCTCCCGCACTTGATTTGAAAGAAGCGAGACAGTGAGCGCGTTAACGTTGCGCCTAGCCATAAACAGCTGCAAAAATGAAGAGAGTGCAACTGAGATCAACAATGGCACAGCGGCGACTTTTCTGCACTTTCACTAATGACCATTGAGTCTGAACTGGTAAAAGGACTGGATTTTGAGGACATCATGTCAGTTTGCATCATCAAAGTCAAGAAAGGTGCAATTGTAGGCACTGAGTGCCTTGTTTCATAAGCAAAACGTTAGGGTCTACAATAGTTCAGCCTAGGCCTAGACTGTCAACTGAATAATGTGTAAAACAACCTCAGTAGTGTACTTCTAGTGCCATCTAGTGGCGACGCGTAGGTGGCACCAGTCACTGGCGTGCCCAGGGGCACCATGGATTCTTAATCCGCCCCCGCCCAAAGTTGGGTCTATTAATAAAAGTTTGTCAACTACACAATCAGAATGACTGACAGCTCTATTGTTGTCCTAAAACTGGCTGCTGTCTTGGTTGGCAAAAACATCAAAGGGTTTTGTAGGGCCTCTCCAACTCTGGTATTCAGTTGATCCTAATCACAATGGGAGGCGAAATCTGTGGGGAGGCCAGCCCGCCGGTCTGTGGACTCGGCAGAGTCGGCCTACTCAGCTGACTTTAGTGGAAATTAAAATATCAAGGGACCTTTTCATATACCGTACATTGTTATGCTAATAAGGCGGACTGGCTGGATCCCAGTTCGTTACTAGGGAAGTCTTTTGTTCAATAAAGTAGGCAGACTCTGCAATACCATTTGGCAGACAGTCATTATTGAGGCCCCATAAATAAAAAGTGACTTGTCAAAATGATGTCACCATACTAGACCTAATCTCAGAAATGTTAAAAACATTATCTTTTTCTCATGACAGAACATCGCTGGAAAGGCCTAAAATTTTTAGCTCTAATTTTGTAAATTTTCTCTGGAAAACCCCCAACCATATCACCTGCTACGGGTTTCATGGTTTCATATCTTGCATTGTCAGCGTCGCCTGGAATAATGCTCTGAGTTTCCCAGATTGTACAGCGGAGCAGACTCTCATCTCAAATCCTGTGTAAGGATCGTGCTGATCTTACTTGTTGTGCAACAGACCTGTGTCTGCTTCTACCACAATATTTTAGTTATTCTCGGCTGGATAATTTTGAATATGTACGTTTCGCCGCCCACTCCGAAAACAACAAATAGCATGGGATATTTTGTATTTATATTATTCACCTTTTTTGCCTCTAATATGAGGTGCAAAAAGGGTCGTTTGCCGCTCCTAGGGTGTAAAGGAAGGACCTTCTCCCACTTTGTTGTTTTTGTTTTGTTTGTTTTTGTTTTTTTTTTTATTATTAAAGGACAGTATCGTCCATGCGACGATCAGAGAGCAGACTTTCAACAGGGGTCGGAATCGGTGTCCTAGCTTTAGATGAGATGGCGCAGTGACTGAAAATTACTTTGGCTCCATTTATGCAGCAGCAATGGTAAAATGACCCTGGTCATATGGGATTTCATTTTCGATCACTGAGTTAATCTAAACTGTCTGTCCCTCCGATTCCATGCCCTGTTGATCGTGACGATTTATTGTTGTCCCCTTTATACGGAGTTTCATCCGTATATCTAGCTTTGCTATGTTCCCCAGAAAAAATATAGAAATTGTTGGCGGGCGCCATTTCATTTTACTACTAACGATATATTGAGGTCTAAGCACACAAACTGGCTAATTCACTGAAATCATCCCTCCACTTTTCATATAATGTTTCCATATGATCAGAAGTAGTAATCTATCATCAAATTTGCCCCCAAATTTGAATCCAAAACCCTAAAGACATCGATGTTGGGCCACAATACACCAATTAATAGTATAGTGAATTGCAAGCAATAAGCCACTAAATGTTGGTTTTACACTTAATAATGTGCTAATATTAACCTTTCTGACACGATTTACTTTGCAGGTGGGGTATAACCAGGCAAGTGACAACACCTCTGCTATAATTTCTTGAGCAAGTAGATTGTAAATCAGCAAAGTTTTGCTCGTGTCCACTAGAGCGTGTCCATGATTGAATGTCTTGAATTTGAAGATGAGTCTTGGTTCAAAATCTGTGTTCACTGATATTCGACGAACAACTTCACTCTGGGGTCTGTTGTTGTTTATGCGCATGCGCGCAAAATGTGGGCCACGCGCTGGCTTTCAAATTAAGCATGCGTGGTGGGTTCCCATTTTTTAAGTTTTTTGGGGGATTACTCGCAGTTCCCAAGACTGTGTTTGATAGCCCGGTTCGTGTGTGTGCATGGTAGCAGTTCTGTGATTTATGAAATTTATAAAGGGAGAACGCGGTGATTTTAAATATGATCAGAAACTTTTTGTTTAAATTATTTTTGCGAGATTGCCAAGATTCCTTCAGCCGATCCAAGGTGGGGTGGCAAAGGGGAATGTAATCCTCATACATGTAAAATTATTACACACGTTTTTTTTTTTTTTTTTGAGTGGACCCCTTTTTCATAGTATGAGCCCTCCCTTTTGGCCGTGTGCCCCCCCTCTTTTTTGAGACTGTGGATCGCGCGCTTTCCTAGATTCTACACCAACATTTATTCTCATATATTACCACACGCAGGCCTATACTGAAAATCATAAAAATTACTTACATGTTCAGTGGCAAACTCGGCTTATGTCAGATCATGGTCCAGAGGTAGCGACAGTGTTATTGCAAGAATTCACTTTACACTTTATAAATGTCTACACCATACGGTTTATTCTCTATCCATCAGTCTACCACCCATTGGGCTGAATACTGGCTTGGCCAACGAATAGTGGCCTCTCTCAAAATCAGTTTTCTCCAATCCACCCAGGAAGGAAATGTCGAATCCATCAGCGTTACTTGTGCACAATGTCTGGAGGAAGTATTTTTGTGAGCTTGACATCAATGACCAATATCTCACTGTATGTGCATACATTCATTGCTCAAAATCTTTCTCCAGAATATAGTTTCCAATCCTCACTTGACAACTCTTTCTTTCTTCCTTATGTGTTCTCTCATCATCTTTTAAAGGAAAATCTGTGATGAGGTATTGTAGATATTTGGATAGAAAAGTGCTTGCGGTTGTATTTTTCCTCCATAGCCCAAAGCCGCACGCACAAACTGCCAGTAACGATTGCTCATTTAACTTCTTCCTGCCCTATAGGTAGGACTACATACGGTGTATAATTCTACCCAGCAAGGCGAAGAACCCGAAAAGCATGAAGGAATTACATCCATCTTTACATCCAAGTGCCTTCACCCACATCTTGGGGAGAAAAATACAATTATTCCCAAAATTATTTGCACGACCCTGTAATTCCAATACATACAAAAGCAAACACACCTTTGTTTTCAAAAATACAACTAGGTGGTGCAGTTCAGTCTCATCGAAAGCCCTCGTGAGTCTTCAGTGGGATCGGCCCACCCATGTGCATATTATAGTACCGGTATGCTATTGTGTACACGCTGGCTGTTTTATTGCATAAACACACGATTGCACACCTCTCAAGACAAAAAATGTTCACATCGTCATTGACCCAGTAATTGCTGGCTGGCATGCAAGGCAAGTTTTGATAACATCATAAATATTGAAAAGATGGCACCCAAACGGGATGCAAACAAACAAACATTTAAACAAACCAAAATTTGTACTCTTGTTTGCTCAGTATTTTCACAGAATTATTCGCTTATTATGTTTTTTTACCGCACCAGTGAAAATGTAAGGGTTATACCCCCGGGGTTTTACCTATAACTTCAATATATGTAAAAAGATGCGCGCGTGACGTGGTGTTGGTTTTTATTTTTTATTTTTATTTCAACCCAATTATTCCCAATATTTCCCACAATTCTAATGTTTTAACTTAATAAACTGAAAAAAAAAAA
>CM055836.1:16747981-16760481 GCA_029582265.1 Zoroaster sp. YZ-2022
AAAATGTTATGGTACAACGCATAGGTAACTAGACGCAGAGAAACTCGAATTGACTTCAACAACTATATTTACACGTGCTCCACTTATATACAACTTTACTAATCACTGAACTGGAAATTTGTGATCAATACCCAATGAGTGCATGCCGGCCACACCATTATAAAGTTAGGTTTACTATACCAGGATAGACAGCAAGCTAGCTTAATAATCTAGCTGGAATAAGAGTTTTGCTTTTGCTTTAAGATTGAGGGCGCTAAATTTCCCAAGTATAGACTTTTGAGGTTTATATATTAGAAACGAGAATAAATTCCCGGGTGGACCGAGTGGCTCAACTGGTTAACTCACTGTCGAATAGAACCCCAAACTACCCCAGATGGGTTCGAGACCCACAGTGGTCTGAGTCCACAGCCAAGGCAACCTAACTAATAAACTAGCTGGATAAGAGTTTTGCTTTTGCTTTCAGATTGAGGGCGCTAAATTTCCCAAGTATAGACTTTGAGGTTTATATATTAGAAACGAGAATAAATTCCGGTGGACCGAGTGGCTCAACTGGTTAACTCACTGTCGAAAAAAACCCAAAATACCACAGAGGGGTTCGATACCCACTTTGGTACTCAGTCCACAGCCAAGGCAACCTAACTTAATAAACTAGCTGGAATAAGAGTTTTGTTTTTGCTTTCAGATTGAGGGCGCTAAATTCCAAGTATAGACTTTGAGGTTTATATATTAGAAACGAGAATAAATTCCTGTGGACCAGTGGCTCAACTCGTTAACTCACTGTCGAATAGAACCCAAAATACCCCAGATGGGTTCCCGAGACCCACAGTGGTCCTGAGTCTACAGCCAAGAACCTAACTTAATAAACTAGCGGGAATAAGAGTTTTGCTTTTGCTTCAGATTGAGGGCGCTAAATTTCCCAAGTATAGAATTTGAGGTTTATACATTAGAAACGAGAATAAATTCCGGTGGACCGAGTGGCTCAACTGGTTAACTCACTGTCGTATAGAACCCAAAATACCCCAGATGGGTTCGAGACCCACAGTGGTTTTAAGTCTACAGCCAAGGCAACCTAACTTAATAAACTAGCTGGAATAAGAGTTTTGCTTTTGCTTTCAGATTGAGGGCGCTAAATTTCCCAAGTATAGACTTTGAAGTTTATATATTAGAAACGAGAATAATTACCCGGCTGGACCCAGTGGTTCAACAGGTTAACCCTCTGTCAAATAGAAACCCAAAATACCCCAGATGGGTTCGAGACCCACAGTGGTCCTGAGCCCACACCCAAATGCAAGCTAGCTTAATAAATTAGCTGGAATAAAATTTTGCTATCAATTGAGGGCGCTAAATTTCCCAAGTATAGACTTTGAGGTTTATATATTAGAAATTCTGGGGTGGTGGTGGGCGACCAATTGGCTCAACTGGTTAATCCACTGTGAGATAAAAAAACCAAGATTCCCAGATGGGTTCAAGACCCACCGTGGTCCAAGTTTTGCTTTTTCCTCGGCTTGCCCGGCCAGGCCTGGCCAGCTTGCCCGGCCAGGCGGCCAGCTTGCCCGGCCTGGCCCGGCCAGCTTGGCCCGGCCAGGGGCCTGGCCAGCTTGCCGGCCAGGCCTGGCCAGCTGCCCGGCCAGGCCTGGCCAGCTTGCCCGGCCAGGCCTGGCCAGCTTGCCCGGCCAGGCTGGCCAGCTTGCCGGCCAGGCCTGGCCAGCTGCCCGGCCAGGCCTCGGCCAGCTTGCCCGGCCGGCCTGGCCAGCTTGCCCGGCCAGGGGCCGGCCAGCCCTTGGGCCCGGGTCAGGCCTGGCCAGCTTGCCCGGCCAGGCCAGCTTGCCCGGCTGGCCAGTTGCCCGGCCAGGCCTGGCCAGCTTTCGGCCAGGCCTGGCCTGCCGGCCAGGCCTCGGCCAGCTTGCGGCCAGGCCTGGCCAGCTTGCCCGGCCAGGCCGCCGCCGGCCGGCCTTCCCGGCGGGCCGGCCGCTGCCCGGCCGGCCGGCCAGCTGGCCGGGCGCGTTCCGGCCGGCCGGTACGCCGGCCGGCCGGCCGGCCAGCGCCGGCCGCGGCCGCTTGCCGGCCCGCCGGCCCGGGGCCCCCGGCCGGCCGGCCGCAGTCGGCCGGCCGGCAAGCTCCGGGGCGGTTCCCCCCCCATTTTTCCTCCTCCCTCCAGTTCCGGCGTCCTTCCCGGTGGCTATTCTGGCGGGCTGCAGCTCCGGCGTCGCCGGCTGAACCCAACTCAAACCCACGCCATTCTTACCTTCCATTGCGCCTCTTGCGCCCTTTCCCCGGATTCAGCTAAAGGCTGCTAACGGCAACCAAATTGGGACCTGATATTTGTCAGAAAAGGTGTATGAATAGCAGTTTCATTTCCGGACTAATCATGCTCTTGACTTTCACCACTTCGAATCATAAAAATTTTTTTCTAACCAGAATGTAGAAATACATTTTGTGTTCCAATCAGCAAATGTCCCCGACAGTTACTTACAGACACTTCAAACCGGCGTTTTCAACACAAGGTTAAAACCGTTGCCTTAAAAAGAACTCCACTAGGACCTGTGAAATTACTCACACCAAAAATTATAACCAACCAAGGTTTCTTATTCATTAAAAAACCTGTCCCTAATTAACAAATAAATTCAAGGTCCCTTTTTTTCCCCCTTTGGAACACTAATGCCGATGGGAACCGCTCGCCATTCGTGGTTGCCTTGCCGTAACCTTTCCGCATGAACCCATAAAGTGAAAAAGCCCTGTTAAAGGTTTCAATTTAAAAAAGGTGAAATTTTAATTGAAAAATTAAAACTAAGTCCATGAGTATTTTGGTCTAGGCCAGGGGTATAATGCTTCAGCCTTTCAAGATTTCATTTTGTTAATGGGATATTTATGAATAATTCCCTAATATAAAAGAAAAGTATTTTCAATTTTTGGTTATGTTTAATGTTTTTAATTTGTTTTATTTATTTACTGAAGTTTTATAAATTTTCCTCCTTAATCAGAGGATTTGCCCGTTTTTTGTTTTAATCCATACCTTGATTATGTTTTAAAAATGGTTAATATGGAAGGAGAAAAGGCCACTTGAAAAATCAATGTAAATTATTTTGCATTTATTTATACTAAGGGGTTCATATGCAAACTTCGGTTTAGGGGGGATTCTGAATGATAAGTTAATTAAAATTTGAAATATAAAAATGGCCCTTTTTTAAAAATACCCATTAGGGTTTCTAAATGCCAACATACACTACTTAATGATTTATTCAGCTTGAAAGTGTAATTGATTAATCTTTCAGGGTTTTTTCAGTACCAAATTGTTTTAATAATTTCTTATAAAAATATACATTGTAACGTATTAAAACTAATCTTTGGGAAAATTTTGAAATTGAACTAATTGTGGAATTTAATTAGTGGGGAATCAAGCGCCACGCCCATATCTGACTGGCCTTTCATAGTTGGGAATTCTTTAAATCTTGCTGTTGAAAATTCTTTGTATTTTATTGCAAGTTTTTGTGTATTTGATGTCCATTTGCAAAATTTAATGAGTCAGCATTTTAAGTGAAGCTTCCCATCTTCTAAGGAGGGTTTTCTGGAAATTAGAATTAAATTTCAAATTTTAGTAAATGATTAAACTGCCCGGTTTCACAAAAACGTACTTTAGTTCAAACATACTTATAACCTTTACAACTCTACATTGGTCATATCAATCAACAAGAATTTTTAAAATTATAATAGTGCCTTTAAATTTGCGAAATCCTAATTGGTTTAATTAATAAAATGGTTATGCATTATCATTAAAACTACTTTGGTAAACCCGTTCCAACATAAATTAAAATTTGGGAAAAGTGCTACATATGAGTAAATTTGCTTGTGATGAGGGTAAATTCCAAGATTGGGTAAATTTTAAAAAATTACGTACTAACCGTTAACCAACCCAATTTAGTCACTTTCTGAGTCCCCAAAAAATTAACAATATAGTGTTTGTTTTCTTGAAGTAAATTTGATGAGTTAGTTATAACGAAGAATAAATCCGAATGGCTAACCACGTCGGAACCAAATCCCTTTAGGACGGTTGTCTCAGGCACATATAAATAATGTTTTTTTAGGCAATTAATAAAGAAATAAATAATTCGGCCTTAACCTTCATAACAAAACCAATACGTGGTTAAGGACAAAGAAAGTTTTATGGGATAAATTTCGTATAGATTTGAGGTTATACATTAGAACGAGAATAAATTCCGGGTGGACCGAGTGGCTCAACTGGTTAACTCACTGTCTGAGAACCCAAATACCCCAGATGGGTTCGAGACCCACAGTGGTTTGAGTCTACAGCCAAGGCAACCTAACTTAATAAACTAGCTGGAATAAGAGTTTTGCTTTTGCTTTCAGATTGAGGGCGCTAAATTTCCCAAGTATAGACTTTGAGAGTTTATATATTAGAAACGAGAATAATACCAGCTGGACAGTGGTTCAACAGGTTAACCCTCTGTCAAATAGAAACCCAAATACCCCAGATGGGTTCGAGACCCACAGTGGTCCTGGTCCACAGCCAATGCAAGCCAGCTTAATAAATTAGCTGGAAAGAATTTTCATCATGAGTGGCTGAATCTTCCCAAGATGACTTTAGGTCTGTATAAAATTCTGGGGTGGTGGTGGGCGACCAATTGCCAACTGGTTAATCACCTGAGATAAAAAGCCAGATTCAGATGGGTTCAGCCCCACCGTGGTCCAGGTCTTTCCCTCGGCTTGCCCGGCCAGGCCTGGCCAGCTTCGCCGGCCGCTGGGCAGCTTCCTGGCGCTGGCAACTTGCCCGGCCAGGCTGTGCTTGCCGGCCAGGCCTGGCCAGCTGCCGCAGGCTGCCAGCTGCCAGCCAGGCCTGGCCAGCTTGCCCGCCAGGCCTGGCCGGCTTCCGCCAGGCCTGGCAGCTTGCCAGGCCGGGCTTGGCCAACGCCAGCTGGCAGTTGCCGGCACGGCCATTGCCGGCGGCCTGGACGCTTAGCCGGCCTGGCCAACTGCCGGCCTGGCCAGCTGCCCGGCCGGCCTGGCCACGCCAGCGGCCGGCAAAGCTTGCCGGCCAGGCTGCAGTTGCCGGCCAGGCCTGGCCAGCTTCTGCCAGGCCTGGCCAGCTTGCCAGGCCTGGCCCGGGCTCCAGGCCGGCCTGGCGCGCCGGCCAGGCTGGCCAGCTTGCCCGGCCAGGCCTGGCCAGCTTGCCGGCCAGGCTGGCCAGCTTGCCGGCCGCCCGCTGCCCGGCCAGGCCTGGCCAGCTTCCGGCCAGGCCTGGCCAGCTTGCCCGGCCAGGCCTGGCCAGCTTGCGCCAGCCTGGCCAGCTTCGCCGGCCGGCTACAGCTGCCGGCCGGCTGGTAGCTTGCACCGGCCAGGCCAGCTGCCCGGCCAGGCCCGGGGCCCAGCCGCCTGGCCAGGCCGCGAGCCAGGCCTGCTCACTGCCGGCCTGGCCAACGGGGTCGGCCTGGGCTGCCACAGCTCCGGCCAGTTCTTCGCCGCTACTTGCCGCCAGGCCTCCGGCACCTAGCCCGCGCATGCCAGCCGGCGGACAAGCCTTGGCAAGGCCCGTACTAGCCGGCAATTTCCACAACAAATTTGTTCCAAATCATCCAATCAGTACACGGTTTTACCAAATTCCACAGTATTGCGCTATAACATGCATGTTTCTCTTCACTACAGTCTTAGTCCGCGTACGTCGTTCACAAAAAGTCGCATCGTGTAAAACTCTTGTATTATTACAAACCGTCCGATCCGCATCTGCAACGTTTTCGCCTTCACACGCAAACACGTTCTGTTGAGCCTTTTATCAATATGCTCTCGTGTGTGCGGCCCGCACGTATAATCCTCCATGGTATAATGGATGCACTCATTACAGGCGACCATACTTACGGCGACACGTCAATTTAGAAAGAACATCTTGTATTGCACGAATGATCAAAAATAGTAAATAATGAAAAAAAGCCTCATGTGTTTTCGAAATTTTCCGGACCAAATCTTATGTCTCGGCCTAAACAACTTTTTCCACTTCACAAGCACTAACTTTCCAGTAAATCAACAATTTCACCATTTTATTTCGTAAAACACTTAGATAAGTTATCAACCAGTAAAGCCATAATTTTGTAAGTTTGGAAATCTGTAAAGTAGGTGCGTACTTCACGAAGTGCTGGCGATTACTACATGGATACAATATACGAATGCAGCACCGAATTTAGTTAGGCCTACGTCTAAAACTACGAAATCTGACTTAAATGCACTGCGGTTCCTTGGTCAAATTAAAAGAAAAATTTGGCCATCTATTTACTGCTTTTGTGTGGATACTACTCACCTTGAAACATGCGTTTGATATTATTAGGTCAAGCCCCAAAAGTGGCAATTTGTTGCAATTAGTCACCTTCAGCCAAATAAACTGGCTCCATCTCAATTTGAAACAATAAAGTGGTTTGACAAGGTACCAGTCTTTTCTGGTCGTGAGCTAAGGTGGACCAGACTGAATAGCCGTAGGTGGGCAGAACCATTCGCTGATTTGCAACCGCATTGCGGATGTTTTCGGCAATTGCGGTACTTACTGTGGGTAAGCGCATCTGAAGGTGCACCACTAAATGTGAAATTCATGCCAGACTGTTTATCATAAAGTGTAGTCCTCAAATTTTCTGAAAACAAATTGAGGCCCATTATTTGATGGATGTGTAAAATGGCAATAACATAACCTGGGGTCCTTGACTTCCAACTGTGTATGTTGGGCACTAGGCTAAAGGTGGTCAATTGATTTTAACGTAAGCCTTTTTCCAACGTGGTATTTCGTGTGGACGTTTTCACTACGTAGGGGTGGTTCATTGATGAGGATAATTCCTGGAAACTGGACTTTGAGAGAGTAAATAAGAGAAAAGAAGGTTATATATCGATCAATGTTTTCTTTGGTTTAAACTTGTACGACTTTTAAGTATTTTTTAAGATTTTTGAATATTTCTGTTTAACACTGTTTACTATGGGTTTATTTAGTGGGTGCACCTGAAGCAATTTCTACTCTGTTCGTTTCATACTGTAACGCCCTCGTCGTGTTGCAGAAGTATGCCGTCGTTCGATATCCTTGCTTATTAACTCGACCGGCAAGGCTGCCACTCGTGAAATCACCGTAGGGTATTTTATAAAGTGTGGGAATAGGGCTAGAAAAATCAAATACTGTAGGGGAGTAGGAGAATCCACAAATATTGTAAAAATTATATTTATGTACGTGATAAGGCCTACTGCTTTATCATCTAGTATAACCAGTTGTACCATCACTTAGGGTGTTTCTAAATTAGTATGGCAGACGTTAATGCTACATTCTGGGACATTGTTAGTATTTGAAGTTTTCTGATTGTGATGAACTTGAATAAACTTGAAACAAAACTTTTCGGGGGCCAGTTTGTTGTCAGATCAAGAAAATGAAGCGCTCCACTTGTGTTTAACTCTGATTGACCCCAGTTAGGGTAACACCTAACAATAGCGCACTAATATCAGTGTTACACTACTATTGCAATACTTCAGAATCTGTTGCGGTTAATGATATCGCTATCTCCCCTACCAGGGTTGCCATTTGGCATTTTTCAGTTCATCAGGAGACTATATTATATTCGAAGCCTAACATCTGGTCATTCCTGCAGTTATTTAATTCGAAGTTGGTAATTATATAACTTATTCGAAGGAAACAACATTTTGTAGGAAAACGTTAATTAATAACTAATTCGTTGAAACGAAATTTTAGGAAAAAATATACTAGATGTAGGGATAATGTTGAGGAAATGCGCATGCTGTGGTGAGAAAACGCAAATCAGAGTGCCACCTCGACGAGGCAAACTTTATTCCAAACTGGCCGTAGAGTTTGCTTTCAGTCCTTGGATGGAACGCCCTTGCCTACCACTGCATTTCCAACGATTCAATTTCTCTGGCTTTGAAAGTTTGATCTTTTTCCATTAGCAACCTTTCTCTTATTTTGCGCTGTTTGTCTTCTCTACACCTGGTCTCGTATCATTTGGTCTAAAATCATCAAGTCCAGTTTGCCAGTTCAGTAACGCCGAAATGACGTATCAATTTCTCTCAACTCGAACGTTGCCCGGAACTGGTTTTCGGCCATCACATTAAGGGGAAGGTTGAAACTGTTTCTCAAGTTGTAACTAATTAAATAACGGTCTATAAATGTTACTGCAGGATAATGGCATCAAGTAACACCGAGAAACTCGAATTGATTCACAACATGTTACGTGCTCATTTATATACAACTTACTAATACTACTGGAAATTTGTGATCAATACCCAATGAGTGCATGCCACTCACCATTATAAAGTTAGGTTTTTCTATACGGATAGAAAGCATAGCTTATAATCTAGCTGGAATAAGATTTGCTTTGCTTTGATTGAGGCTAAATTCCAGTATAACTTTGAGGTTATATTAAAACGAGAATAAATTCCGTGACGAGTGGCTCAACTGGTAACTCATTAGTAGACTAAACTACCCCAGATGGTTGAGACCACAGTGGTCCTGAGTCCACACCAAGGCAACCTAACTAATACCAGCTGGGATGAGTTTTGCTTTGCTTTCGATTAGGGCAAATTTAAGTATAGACTTTGAGGTTTTGCTTTAGCGAGATAAATTGGGTGCCGATGCTCAACTGGTTAACTCATTCGATAAAACCCAAAACCCAGTGGTTCCAGACCCACAGGTTCCGGTCAACAGAACCCAACCAATGGCTGGAATAAGGTTTCTGCCAGATTGAAGGCTAATTCAAGTATAGACTTGAGTTTTATATTAGAAACGAGAATAAATCCCCGGTGGACGTGGTAACTGTTAACTCACTGTAGGCGCCAAATACCAATGGTTCGAGACCCACAGTGGTCCTGAGTCTACAACAGCCAACTAACTTAATCTCGAAAAGTTTTGCTTGCTTAGTGAGGCAAATTCCAGTAAATTTGGTATACATTGAAACGAGAATAAATTCCGGACCAGTGGTCACTGGTTAACCATTCAATAGAACCCAATCCCAGATGGTTCAGACCCACAGTGGTTTTAGTCTGCCAAGGCCTCTTAACTAGCTGGAATGAGTTGCTTGCTTTGTTGAGGGGAAATTCCAAGTATAGACTTTGAGTTTATAGACGAATAATACCGGCAGGCCGGCAACAGTTCCCTCTGTCAAATAGCCAAATCCAGATGGGTTCGAGACCAGTGCCTGGTCCAGCCAATGCAGCTAGCTTATAAATTGCTGAATAAGTTGCATCATGGTGCTATCTCCCGTATAGACTTGGGTTTATAGAATTCTGGGGGGTGGGCACATGCCAAGTTATCCTGTAGATAAACCAGATTCCCAGATGGTTCGACCACCGTGGTCCAGTTTTGCTTTTCCCGCTTGCAGTCAACCGGCCAGGCCTGGCCAGCTTGCCCGGCCGGCCTGGCCATCTCAGCAGGCCTGGCCAGCTTGCCCCAGGCTGGCCAGCTTTCCGCGGCCTTGGCCAGGCCGGCCAGGCTGCCGGCCGGCCTGCCTCCCGGCAGGCCGGCCAGCTGCCGCCAGGCCTGGCCAGCTTGCCCGGCCGGCCTGGCCACACCGGCAGGCCGGCCGCTTGCGCAGGCCTGGCCATCCAGCAGCCTGGCCAGCTTCCCGCCAGGCCTGGCCAGCTCGCCCCGGCTGGCCACTCGGCCGGGCCAGGCCAGCTGGCCAGCCAGGCCTGGCCAGCTTGCCCGGCCGGCGGCCCGTTGCCACGGCCTGGCAGCTTGCCCGGCCAGGCCTGGCCACGCCCGGCAGGCCTGGCCGGCAGGCCGGCAGGCCGGCCGCCGCCACGCGGCCTGGCCAGCTTGCCTGCAGCAGGCCTGGCCAGCTTGCAGCCAGGCCAGGCCCAGCTTGCGCCAGGGCGTGGCGGCCGCCTGCCACCGGCCGGCCAGGCCCGGCCAGCCTGGCCAGCTGCGGCACCTGGCCAGCGCCCGGCCAGGCCTGGCCATGCCAGCCGGCCAGCTGCCGCAGGCCTGGCCAGCTTGCCCGGGCCGGAGCTCGGCGCTCGGGCCCGGCCGGGCCTGGCCAGCGCGGCAGGCCTGGCCACTGCCGGCCAGGCCTGGCCAGCTTGCCCGGCCTGGCTGGCCAGCCGCAGGGCCGGCCAGTTGCCCGGCCAGGCCTGGCCAGCTTGCCCCAGGCTGGCCAAGCGGCAGGCCTGGCCAGCTGCCCGGCCAGGCCTGGCCGGCTTCCCACAGTTGTTCCTGGCCAAGTAGCAGCCGCCCGAGGCGCTTAACTGCCAGCCGGCCAGTCTGCTACGCCCAGGCCGGCCGGGAAACGCATGGCCGGCACTCCGGGCCCGCAACTCGCATTTCACCAAACAAATTTGTTCTATCATCCAATCAGTAACACAGTTTCCAAATTTCCCATGGTATAATCATTGCACGTCTCTAAGTACAGTCTTAGTCCTGCGTACGTCGTTCACAAAAAGGTCGCATCATGTAAAATGTATGGTATATGAAACTCGTCGATCCATCTGCTGTGCGCTTCACGCACAACACGTTCCTGTTGAGCCTTTTTCCAACCTGTCATGCCTTGTGCGCGCAGTATAATCCTCATGTATAATGGAGCGACGTACAGCGACCATCACGGCAACACGTCAATTTAGAAGTCTTGTGAGCACTGTTAATATAATGGAAATAATGAATAATGAATAATGAAAAGCCCATGTTTTCGAATTTCCGGACCAACATGTCTTCTGCTCAAACAACTTTCACTTAAACACTAACTTTCCTGTCAAATTTCACTATTTATTAATGCCCGACTTAGATAAGTTTATGAAATTACCCATACCTTTAATGGTTTGAATCTAGCCAAAAGGTGCGTCATCAAGTGCGGCGAATTACGTACATGGACATACAAATAAACAGGCCACACCGAATTAGAGCAAATCAAAACGATCGACAAATACACAACTTTTCGGTTCTGGTCAAATTCAGAAAAGGAAAATTTGGCCCTGCATTCTATAGGTACCCTTTGTGGATACTTACCACCTGAAACATGGTTTATTATTAGGTCAGCCCTAAAAGTGGACAATTTCTTGTTGAATGTCACTCTTGGAAAAAACCTACTCCCATCTCAATTTGAAAAAAAAAAGTACTTGAAAGGGCCATCTTTCATGGTCGTGTAATGGACCAGACAAGTACCGGGTGGGCCGAAACTTCGATTTCACAACCCGAATTCGCGGTCTTTCGAGCAATGGCCTTTCAATGCTAAGTAGATCTGAAGTGCACCACTAAAGAGTGGAATTCATGCGAAGTATCTAAAGTGCTCAAATTCAAAAAAGAAGAGGTTATATTGATAGTTTTTTTTAAAACTACGCTTAGATTAATTTTGAAATTTTTTAAAGTTCTATTATTTAGGGGCCCTAAATTCCGGCTTTCCTTTGTATGTTTTCATGGCAGAATTTGGCGCTTTGGGATAATAAGTATAACCGAGGGCCCTTGGGAAAACACTTTGGTTTTTAAGTTTGGGGAAAGGGCCTAAAAGGAATATTAGGGTGGAACCAAATTGAAAATTTTTGTACTGTAAGCCCTCTTTTCAACGTTAGCGTTTGCATACGCTTTTAAAAAGTGTGTAAATCCTTAATTTTAAATTTTTTTAAAAACAAAAAAATAAAATTTAGGGTTGGTTTCCCAAAAATAAGGCTCCTTTTTAGTTAACTCGTTACCCCTTGGTAAAAACGCCCTTTTTATTCACTAACATTCGAATTGTTGGTTAAGTTCGTTACTGTACAGGTATTCTTTCGTTTCCCGGCTTTTTATTTGAAGGCCTCACCTGGTTTACTTTTACAGTTGGCCTAATAATACTATTCAGGAAAAAATTTGGAAACTTAAAATCTTTGTTGGGGAACAAATTTGTAGGAAAAAAAATAGTATAGGGATTTAAAAAAAAGATTGGGCGGCTCAGTATTCGGGGAGGCAATTTCACGAAGGGCCCAATTTGTTACCTTGGGTGGCAACCCTTGACGATTTTAAATGTCAATTTGGTTTGAAATTTGATCTTTTAAACTTTTTATTTTCCCCTTTGCCAACCCTTTTAAAGGCTAAATCTATCCTGTTTGCCGTTCCTACGCCGAATACGTTCAATTTCTCTCTTTGAAGTTGGGCTTTTTTCGGCCTCCTTAGGGGTTTTTTCTCAGTTGTACGTTTCAAAATTCCATAATGTTTGCAGTACCGGAATGACGAAATTTCTCACAACTATATTCCGGCTACTTTAACACTTAAATTTAACTGACATTTATAATCCAATACTGTCCAAAAAATTAAAAAAAAAAAGTTTTTTAAAAAAGGGGGGTATAAAATTTCCCCGGGCTTGGGGAAAAAAAACGCCCAAAAACCCAAATTTTGGGGTTTTTTTTCAGATAGGGGCCAATCAAGTTTAAATTGTTTAAAAAAATTTGGGGGCCGGGGCCTGGCCCAGCAAAAAAATACCCAGATGGGTTAGGGCCTATCCCAAAAACCCTTTTAATAAAAGGGAAAAGGGGTTGCTTCGTTAGGCGAACCC
>CM055836.1:16765481-16796976 GCA_029582265.1 Zoroaster sp. YZ-2022
ATGCCTGTGTGCGGCCCGCAGCATAATCCTCCATGGTATAATGGATGCACGTACGTACACAGGCGACCATACTTACGGCGATACGTCAATTTAGAAAAGAAACATCTTGTGATTGCACTGGTAATGATCAATGGAAATAATGAATAATGAATAATGAAAAAAGCCTCATGTGTTTTCGAAATTTTCCGGACGCAAATCTATGTCTTCTCTGGCCTAAACAACTTTTTCCACTTTCACAAGCACTAACTTTCCAGTAAATCATACACTCACTATTTTTTTCTGTAACAACCACGACTTAGATAAGTTTATGCAACCAGTAATACGCCATAATTTTGTAAGTTTTCGAGAAATGCTGCCAAAAGTAGGTGCGTCACTTCACGAGTGCGGCGAATTACGTACATGGACGATACAAGTACAGAATGCAGGCCACACGAAGGTTAGTTAGCTACGTCTAAAACTCGAAATCTGACTTAAAATACACAACTGCGGTTCCTGGTCAAATTCAGAAAAAGGAAAAATTTGGCTGCATTCATAGGTACCCTTTGTGTGGAAATTATCACTCTACCTTGGAAACATGAGTTTGATATTATTAGGCCTCAAGGCCCCTAAAGTGGACAATTTCTTGCTTGAAATTAGTCACTCTTCAGCCGAAATAAACCCTGGCTCCCATCCTCAATTTGAAACAAATAAAGTACGTTTCGACAAAGGTACCAGTCTTTTCATGGTCGTGACGCTGACTTGTGGACCAGACTGAAGCTAGCCGTGAATTGGGCCAGGAAACCATTCGCGATTTCGCAACCGCGAATTCGCGGATGGCTTCAGCCCAATTCGCAGCTAGCTTCAGTCTGGTGCAACAGCCGCATCTAGGGGGACCACTAAATGAGGAATTATGCGCCGTGTTTATCTAAGTGTATGTCCTCAAATTTTCCCGAAAACAGAATGAGGCCCAAAATTTGTGGTTGTTAAAATGGCCCAATAACAACCTGGGGTCCTTGACTCAACTGTGAGTATTTTGGATACCTAGGCCCTGAAAAGGTGGTCCTAATTTGATTTCAAGCGTAAGGCCTTTCCAACTGTGGTATTCAGTGGACGTTTTCACTACTGTAGGGGTGGTTTCATTGGGATGAGGATAACTTCCGAAACCTGGGCTTTGAAGTAAATAGAAGAGAAAAATATATCGATCAATGTTTTTTTCTTTTGTTTTAAAACTGTACGACTTTTAAGTATTTTTTTTAAAGATTTTTTAATATTTTCTGTTTAACACTGTTTACTATGGGGGTTTATTTAGTGGGTGCACCCTGAAGCAATTTCCATTTTGCTCGTTTCGTACCTCCGCCCTCAGTCACGTGTTGCAGAAGTTTATGTGGTCGTTGGGGGTACATACCCACTGCTTATTAACTCGACCGGCAAGGCTGCCACTCGTGGGAAAATCTACCGTAGGGGATTTAGTAAAGTGTGGGGAAATAGGGTACGGAAAAATGGAAATACTGTAGGGGAGTAGGAGAATCCACAAATATTGTAACAAAATTTATATTTATGTACGTGAATAGCCCACTGCTTTAATCATATCAGTATAACGTGTTAAGCCATATGCTAGGTGTTTCAAATTAAGTATGGGATGCGTAGTAATCATTCTGGGACATTTTATGTATTTGAAGTTTTCATGATTGTGATGAACGTAGAAATAAACTTGAAACTTAAAACTCTTTCGGGTCCAGTGCGTTTTGTCAGTCAAGAAAAATGAAGGCTCACCTTGTAGTTTAAACTCTGATTGACCCCAGTTAGGTAAACCCAACAATACGCGCACCTAATATCGGTGTTAAATACTATTGCAATACTCAAGAATGCTGTTGCGTTAATGATACTCAAGCTATCTGCACATGTACCAGGTTGCCATTTGGCATTTTCACGTTCATCCAGGAAGACTATATTATTTCGAGGGCCCCAAAATCTGGTCATATGCCTAGTTATTTAATTCGAAATTGGGCCAATTAATAACTTATTCGAAGGAAAACAACATTTTGTAGGGAAAACGTTAATTAATAACTAATTCGTTGGGGAAACGAAATTTTGTAGGAAAAATGATACTAAGTATGTAGGGATAATGTTGGGGAAATGCGCATGCGTGGTGGGGGGAAACGGCAATCAAGAGTCCAGCCCTGCGACGGGGAACTTTATTCACTGAGCTGGCGCCGTAGAGTTTGCTTCAGTCCCTTGGGGTGGACAACGCCCGCCTCGCACTGCATTTTCCACACGATGTCCCGCAACCTTTCTATTTTGCCCGTTTGTCTTCTACCACCTGGTCTCATCATTTGGTCTAAAAATCATCAAAGTCGCAGTTTTTGCCAGTTCACGTAACGCCGAAATGAACGTATCAATTTTCATCAACTTGCTGTGAACGTTGCCGGAACTGGATCTTTCGGCCATCCATTAAGGAAGGTTGAAACTGTTTCTGCAAGATTTGTAACGTACAAATAACTTGGTCCCTATAAATGTTACACTGCAGGTACAACGCATAGGTAACTAGACGAGAGAAACTCGGAATTGACTTCAACAACTATATTTACACGTGCTCCACTTTATATACAACTTACTAATCACTGAACTGGAACATTTGTGATCAATACCAATGAGTGCATGCCGGCCACACCATTATAAAGTTAGGTTTACTATACCAGGATACGACAGCAAGCTAGCTTAATAATTTTAGCTGGGAAAAAGAGTTTTGCTTTGCTTCAGATTGAGGGCGCCAAAATTTTCCCCAAAATAGACTGAGGTTTATATATTAGAAAAAGAGAATAAAATTCCCGGTGACCGAGTGGCTCAACTGGTTAACTCACTGTCGAATAGAACCCAACCACCCCAGATGGGTTCGAGACCCACAGTGGTCCTGAGTCCACAGCCAAGCAACCTAACTTAATAAACTAGCTGGGATAAGAGTTTTGCTTTTTCTTTGAGATTGAGGGCGCTAAATTCCCAAGATAGACTTTGAGGTTTATATATTAGAAACGAGAATAAATTCCGGTGGACCGAGTGGTCAACTGGTTAACCCACTGTCGAATAAAACCCAAAAAACCCCAGATGGGTTCGAGACCCACAGTGGTTCCTGAGTCCACAGCAGCAACCTAACTTAATAAACTAGTGGGAAAAAGAGTTTTGCTTTGCTTCAGATTGAGGGCGCAAATTTCCCAAGTATAGACTTTGAGGTTTTATATTAGAAACGAGAATAAATTCCTGGGGGGACCGAGTGGCTCAACCCCGTTAACTCACTGTCGAATAGAACCAAATACCCCCAGATGGGTTCGAGACCCCCAGTGGTCCTGAGTCTACAGCCAAGCCAACCTAACTTAATAAACAGCTGGAATAAGAGTTTTTCTTTTTTCTTTCAGATTGAGGGCGCTAAATTCCAAGTATGAATTTGAGGTTTATACATTAGAAACGAGAATAAATTCTGGGGACCGAGGGCTCAACTGGGTTTAAATCACTGTCGATAGAACCCCAAAAAACCCCAGATGGGTTCGAGACCCACAGTGGTTTTAAATCTACAGCCAAGGCAACCTAACTTAAAACAGCTGAATAAGAGTTTTGCTTTTGCTTTCAGATTGAGGGCGCTAAATTTCCCCAAATATAGACTTTTTAAGTTTATATTAGAAACGAGAATAACCCGGCTGACCAGTGGTTCAACAGGTTAACCCTCTGTCAAATAGAAACCCAAAAAACCCCAGATGGGTTCGAGACCCAGTGGGCCTGAGCCCCAGCCAATGCAAGCTAGCTTAATAAATTAGCTGAATAAGAATTTTGCTATCAATTGAGGTGGTTGAATCTCCCGATAGACTTTATTATATATTAGAAATTTGGGTGGGGGTGGGCGACCAATTGGCTCAACTGGTTAATCCACTGTGAGATAAAACTAAGATTCCCAGATGGGTTCAAGACCACCGTGGGCCAGAGTTTGCTTTTCCTCGGTTGCCCGGCAGGCTATTGTGGCCCCCGGCCAGGGGGGGGTTTTGGCCAGTTGTTTGCCAGGCCTTTCCGGGGTTGGGCCCCCCCAGGGGGGTTCCCCCCGGGCCCGCTTGCCCGGCCGGCCATTTTGCCCGCGGCCCGCCAGGGTTTTTGGGCCCGGCCAGGGCCTGTCAATTTACCCGGCCGGCCGGGGGCTTTTCGGAGGGCCCCCGGGCCCCGGGGAACCCGGGTTTCCCCCGGCCCCCGGGGGCCCCCCCCCCTGGTTGTTGGCCAGGCCCGGCAAGGGGGCCCGGCCGGGCCTGGCCGGGCAGCCCGGCCAGGCCTGGCCAGCTTTTTCCCCGGGAATTTCCACCAAACAAATTTATTCCAAATCATCCAAATCAGTAACACGGTTTTACCAAATTTGTTGGTTAATCAAACACATGTTCTCTTACACCACAGTCTTAGTCCCCTACGTCGTTCACAAAAAGGTCGCATCGTGCTAAAACGTATGGTACATAGCAACCCGTCCGATCCGCATCTGCAACTGTCCCCCCTTCCCCGCACAACACGTTGCGTTGAGCCTTTGTTCTAATATGCCTGTATGCCGTGGGGCGGCCCGCACGATAATCCTCCAGGGATAATGGATGCCCTACGTACACAGGGGAATACTTTCGGCGACACGTAATTTAGAAAAAAAAACATCTTGTGATTGCACAAGATCAATGGAAATAATGAATAATGAATAATGAAAAAAAACCTCATGTTTGAAATTTTCCGGGCCAAATCTATGTCTTCTTTGGGCCTTAAACAACTTTTTTTCCCCTTTCCAAGCACCCCAAATTTCCAGTAAATCATACTTTTACATTTTTATTTCTGTAACAACCACGACTTAGATAAGTTTAAACCGTTTCGCCATAATTTTGTAAGTTTTTGAGAAAGTCGTAGGTGCGTCACCAATGCGGCGAATTACGTACATGGACGATAATCACAGAATGCAGGCCACACCCAAGGTTTAGGGCCCACGTCAAAAAATTTCGAAATTGATTAAAATACAACCGGTTCCTTGGGCAAATTCAGAAAAAGGAAAATTTGGCCCTGCATTTAAGGGACCCTTTGTGTGGGAAAATTTTTTCACTCACCTTGAAACATGAGTTTGATATTTTTAGCCTCAATCAAAAATGGGCAATTTGTTTGAAATTAGTCACCTTCGGAAATAAACCCTGGCTCCCCTCCCCAATTTGAAACAAATAAAAGTCGTTTCGACAAGGTACCAGTCTTTTTAGGTCGTATGGTTGGACAATGAAACAGCCGTGAATTAGAAACCTTGCGATTTTGCAACCGCGAATTCGCGGATGGCTTTTCAGCCCAATTGCGGCTAGCTTGCGGTTGGGCAGCCGCATCTGAAGGGGGCACCCCCCAAATAGTGAGGGAACGGCCGTGTTTATCATAAAGGTATGTCCCCAAATTTTTTTTAAAACAAAGAATTGAGGCCCATATATTTGATGGATTGTTAAAAATGGGCCCCAAAAACATAAACCTGGGGTCCTTGACTTAACGGAGTATTTTGGGTACACTAGGCCCTGAAAAGGTGGTCCTAATTTGATTTGGAAGGCCTTTTCCAACGTGGCTGTATTTCAGTGTGACGTTTTCACATGTAGAGGGTTTTTTTATTGAGAGGATAACTTCCCAAACCTGACTTTTAAAGTAAATAGAGAAGAAAAGAAGGTTTATATCGATCGCTTTTGGTTTTAAAACTGTACGACTTTTTAAATATTTTTTTTTAAAGATTTTTTTAATATTTTCGTTTAACACTGTTTACTATGGAGTTTATTTAGGGGTACCTGAAGCAATTTCGCCGACTCTGTTTCGTTTCGTACCCTTTAAAGCCCCCAGTCACGTGTTGGAAGTTTATTTCCGTCGTTGGGGAAAATACCCCCCGCTTTTTAACTCGACGCGGCAAGGCTGCACTGTAAAAACCATAGGGGATTTAGTAAAGGGAGGGAATAGGGGGCCCCAGGAAAAAAAGGAAATACTTTGGGGGGGGAGAATCCCAAATATTGTAAAAAAATTTATTTATGACGGGTATAGGCCATGTTTTTAAACATATCAGTATAACGCAGAAAACCATATCGCTAGGGTGTTTCTAAATTAAGTATGCGCATGCAGTAATGCATTCTGGGACATTGTTTGTATTTGAAGTTTTTTGATTGTGATGAAAAGAAATAAACTGAAACTTTAAAAATTTTTTTCGTCCAGTGCGTTTTTTTGTCAGTCAAGAAAAATGAAGCGCTCACACTTTTAGTTTAAACCTGATTACCCCGTTAGGGGAAAACCCAACAATACGCGCACCAAACGAGTGTTAATACTATTGCAATATTTTAAGAATGCTTTGGGGAAGAACCGCATCTGCACACTGTACCAGGTCTTTCATTTTTCACGTTCATCCAGGGACTATATTATATTTTCCGAAGGCCTACACCATTATGCCTAGTTATTTAATTCGAAGTTCCTAATTAATAACTTATTCGGGGGAAAAAAAATTTTTAGGGAAAAAAATTAATTAAAACTAATTCGTTAAACGAAATTTTTTAGGAAAAAAAAAGATATAAGTATGTAGGGGTAGTTGGGGGAAAAGCGCATGGTGGGGGGAAAACGGCAAATCAAGAGTGCCAGCCCTGCGACGGAGGCAAACTTTTTTACTGAAGCTGGGGCCGGGGTTTGCCACCCCTTTGGGGTGGACAACGCCCTTTTCCTCCGCACTGCATTTTCCCACGATGCAATTTTTGGGCTTTGAAAGTTTTAACTTTTCCCCTTAGCAACCTTTCTTATTTTTGCCGCTTTTTTCTTCTACCACCTGGTCTCGTATCATTTGGTTAAAATCATCGTCGCATGTTTTTGCCAGTTCACGTAACGCCGAAATGAACGTATAATTTCCTACAACTTGCTGTGAACGTTGCCGGGAAATGGTATCTTCGGCCATCACATTAAGGGGAAGGGGAAAATGTTTCCAAGATTTTAAGTAAAAAAATAACTTGGGCCCTATAAAAAGTTACACTATAAAAAGCATAGGGAATAGCACCAGAGAAACCGAATTTATTCAACAACTATATTTACACGTGCTCCACTTTTTATAAAAACTTTTCAATCATGAATAAAATTTTGATCAAAAATGAGGAGCCGGACACCTTAAAATTTGGTTTTCATACCAGGATAACAGCGCAGCTTAATAATCTAGTGGGAAAAAGAGTTTGCTTTTTTCTTTCAGAGAGGGGCTAAATTTCCCGATAGACTTTTAGGTTTATATATTAGAAACGAGAATAAAATTTCCCCCGGGGACCGAGGGCTCAACTGGGTTTAAATCACTGTCGAAAGAACCCCCAAAAACCCCAGATGGGGTTTGAGACCCCCAGGGGCCTGAGTCCGGGAAAACCAACTTTAAAAAAACTAGTGGGAAAGAGTTTTGCTTTTTTCCAGATTGAGGGGTTTAAAATTTTCCCCAAAAAGACTTTTTAGGTTTATATATTAGAAACGAGAATAAAATTTCCCCGGGGACGGGGTCAACTTTAACTCACTGTGAATAAACCCCCCAAAACCCCAGGGGGTGGGTTTCGAAAAAACCCAGTTGGGGGTTTTTCCTGGAGGTTTTTTAAAAAGCCAAGGGGCCCAACCTTAAACTTAATAAAAAAAAACAAAACCCAGTTCCCGGAATTTAAAAAAAATTTTAAAAATTTTTGCTTTAGATTGAGGGCGCTAAATTTCCCAAGTATAGAATTTGAGGTTTATAAATTGAAACGAGAATAAATTCCCGGGGGACCGAGGGTTTAACTGTTAACTCACTGTCGTTGAACCCCAAAATACCCCAGATGGGTTCGAGACCCCCTGGTTTTAAATCTACAGCCAAGGCAACCTAACTTAATAAACAGCTGAATAAGAGTTTTTCTTTTGCTTTTGATTGAGGGCGCTAAATTTCCCAAATAATTTAAGTTTATATTGAAACGAGAATAATTACCCCGGGTGACCCAGTGGTTCAAAGGAACCCCCTGTCAAATAGAAAATTAAAATAAGATGGGTTTGAGACCCACAGTGGTGGGGTCCACAGCCAATGCAAGTAAACTTAAAAAATTAGCTGAATAAGAATTTTTCTATCAATTGAGGTTTGAATTCCCAAGTATAGACTTTGAGGTTTATATATTGAAATTTAAAACCCGGAAGACCCAAAAATAGGAAAAAAAAACTTTAAATTGGGGCCCAAAAAACCGGGACCCCAAAAACCCAAACCATAACCAATTCCTGGTTAAAGGCCTTAAAACCGAGGATTTTTTTCAGTAAAGGGGCCCTTTTTGTTATTAAACCCAAAAATTGGGAAAGGTTGGACCAGCTAAACCAAAAAACCAAGGTTCCCCTGGGCCAAGGCCAAACCCAAAAATTAAACTTGGAAAAAAGGGCTAATTTGGGGAATTTGGGATAGAAAAATCCTGGGAAAACCGGGGACCCAACCCTTCAAACCCCCAAAAATGTTCCCCTTGGAGGAAATTTCTTAATTTAAAATAATAAGATTTTGTTTAATGGTATTCCCTTTTAAAAATTTAAAGGAACCCATTTGGTACCAACCCAAATAAAAATTTTAAAATTGACCATTTAACCCCAAAATTTTTTATTTAAATTGGGAAAATTTTCTAACCCTTTACCGGTTAAAAAGGGGGGGGACCAATCCCTGTTTCCCGGGCCGAGTAGGCCCCGGTCATTTTTCCCCCGCTTTGAGGGGCTTTCCCGGCCCAAACTTGGGACTGGGGGACCCAGCTTCGGACCTGGGCCCCCCCGGTGCCCTGGCCCGTTTTTCCCTAGTGCCCGCCAGGCGGTTTTTCCCAGCTCGGGTTCCCCGCTGGCCAGTTGGGCCGGCCCGGGGCTTGCCGGCGGGCCGGTCGGCGGCCCCGGCCGGCCCTAAAGGCGGCGCCGGCCGCCGGCGGCCGGCCCCCCCCGGCCGCCGGCGGGTTTCGCCGGCCGGCCAGTTCCCGCCAGGCCCGGGTGCCGGCGGCCGGCCGCGCCGGCCGGCCAGGGCCGGCCGGCCAGTGCCCGGCGGTGCAGTTGCGGCCGGCCCGGGCCCGCTGCCGGCGGCCCGCGCGGGCCGGCCGCTTGCCCGGGGGCCGCCTGCCGGCCGGCCAGCCCGGCCAGGCCTGGCCGGCCCGGCCAGGCGGGGCCCGCTTGCCCGGGCCCGGCCGGCCCGGGCCCGGCGGCTGCGCGCCGGGCCGGTTTTTCCGGGGCTCGGCCGGCCGCCGGGGCCGCCGGCCCCGCCGGCCAGGTTGCCGCCGCCGGTGGGGCCCGGCCCGCCAGCTGCCCCCGGGGCTGCCGCCAGGCTGGAGCTGCCGGCCGGGGGTTTTTCCCCAAACTTTCCCCCGCCGGGCCCCTTTGGGTTTGGGGGGCCCCCTGCCGTTCCACCGCAGTTGGTTGTCCCGGGCGCGGTCCAGGCTGAACGCGGCCGCCCCGCCACCGCAAGTGGGGTGGCCCGGTCAAGGGCAGCGCGGCCCGGCCCAAACCCCCGGTTGGCCATCCCGGCGGTTTGGCCGGCAGGGGGCCCCGGGGCACCCCAGGAAGGAGCTCTGTTTTGGGGCCTGAGCCCCGGCCCTGGCCCCAAACCCCCTTCCCAATTTCCAAACCCAAATTAAATTCCCCCCGAGTGGAATTTTTTGCCCCGTTGTCCCAGTGGCAAAGGCGTAAAGTCGCAACCGTGTCGCAGGGTTTTAAAAACGCCGCAAAACTTTTTCGGCCTTGGGAAACCGGTTTGGGGAAACCACCGGAAGGAATTAAAACCTTTTATTAAAAAAAAAAGAAGAATTTAAAAACCAATTTCAAAAATCTTACCAAAATTTTTCCCCCAAATTCCCAAAAAACCAAAATTTTTCAACCCTTGATGCTTGCACCGTACCTAAAATTTTTAAGGTAAAAATGTAAATTTTCGGCAATATAAAATTTTAAATTTAACAAAATAAGGGGAATTAAAAAAACTGGTTACCAATCGGAAAAAAAAAGGAAAATTGGGTTTCCCCCTTTTTTTACACCTTTTTTTCCCTTTGGGGAAAATCAAAATTTTGGAAAAATTTAATTATTTCCAAAGTGGGTTTTTTTTTTTTAAAAATTACTGGGTTTATGGGAACCGGTTTGACCGGGAAACCCCCCCGGTACTTTCGCCAAAAAAATCCTTAAAAAGGAAAGGGTTTCCCAAATTTGGAAATTTCCAAAAAATGGATATAGGGAAGGAAAAAAATTTTTTACTAGGGTAATTTACTAGAAAAATGTTCCCGGAAGTTTTAGTGGGGAGAAAAGGGTTGTTGGATTGGGAAAATTGGAAATTAAAAAAGGGAGGTTTACCCAATTTTTTTACGTTAAGTTTTGGGAAACCTAAACTTAAAGGGGATTAATTCACCAAATTGGCCTTTTGTTGTAAAACCCCCAAATCAGGTTTTTCCCGGAATATTTATCAGGCCGAAATGGAAATTAGTGGTTTAAATTTTTGAAACCAAAAAAATTGAAAATTTTTCCAAAATTTAAAAAAATTTTTAAATTCATTTTTTGTTTAAAATTTTAAATTTATTTTTTGTTTTAATTTAAAGATTTTTTCAAATTTCCGAAATTAACTAACCCGGGCGGTTTTTGAAAAGGAAGTTAAATTTTTGGGGGGCCAAAATCCCACCTGGGTTTAACAGTTAAAAGGGGCCCCAAAAATTTTTAATTTAAACCAAATTAAAATTTATTAAGGATTCCACCCATATTTAATTTTTTACGAGGAATAAATTTGGGGAACAATTTGGTTTAATTTTCCCAATTTGTGAAAGAATTTAAGAAAAAACCCGGGTTTTGCCTGAAAAATAACCCCCGGGAACCAAATTTTAAACCCAAACATATGGGATAAAGTTTGCTTTGCGATTGCGGAATTTCCGTTAAGATTTGAGGTTTATTAGAAATAATCCGGGACGAGTCTAACTGGTTAACCTCGTAAAACCATATGGTTGACTAAGTTTGACATCAAGGCAACCAACTTTAACTAGCGGAATAAGGTTTTTTCGATTGGGAAGAAAGAAATTGTATAATTAGAAAGAATAAATCTCGGTGCGAGGCCAATCGTAACTCACCGTCGAATAGAACCCCAAATACCAGTGGGTCGAGCTGTCCTGAGTTAAGCCTGTCAACCATCATACCATGGCAAGTCCTTTAAAGTTGTCTTCAATTAGAAAATTGCTTAATTAACGGAATATTCTTGACCGGTGCAATTTCTCAAGTCGATTTGTTAATATTCAAAGTTAACCCAGTGGGAAGTAACTGTAACCACTAATAAACGCTAATACAGTGCTTAGACCGTGGTTGCCAAGCAAGCAACCATAATAAGGAAAGAGTTTTTGCTCGGTTCAACAAATTTCCGTTCAATTAAAAAATATCAGAATGGAACCGTGGCCAGAGCCATAATCACCATAATAAAGCTTAAAATCCAATGTTAGAGTAAGTCTTAACTAGGAAATTAAAATGTGGTGGCTTTTCGTTAGGTAAACCAAGATCGAGGTTAAAGACGAGAATTTGGGTGCCGGGGCTCCCGTAACCTGTGAATAGAACCCGACCCCAGTGGGTTCGGCCAAGGGCCTGGAGTCCGCCAAGCCACCAACTTAAACTAGTTGAAGAGTTTTCTTTGCTCAGTTGGGGCTAAATTTCCAAGTAGTGGTTTTACATTAGACAAATATCTCTGGACCAGTGGCTCAACTGGTTAACCAGTTTGTCAATACCCCAATGGGTTGGCACAGTGGTTTTGTCACGCAAGGCAACCTACTAAACAGCTGAAAGAGGCTTTGCAGTTGGGGCCTAAATTTCCCGTAGCTTTGGTTAATATTGAAACAGAACCGGCTGCCCAGTGGTTCAACAGGTTACCCTCTGTCAATAGAACCAATACCCGAGGTTCGGCTGTCCTGAGTCCACAATGCAGTGGCTAATAATTGCTGAAAGATTTTGTATCATGAGGTGGCTGATTCCGCAAGCTTGGTTATTTGAAATTTGGGTGGTGTGACCAATGGCTCAACTGGTTAACACGTGAAACTAGTTCGTGGTTCAAGACCCACGTGGCCAGTTTGCTTTCCCTCGATGCCCGGCCAGGCCGGTAGTGCCCGGCCAGGCCTGGTGGCCAGTCATGCGGTTCGGCCAGCTTGCCCGGCCAGGCGGCTCTTCGCTCGGCCTGCTTCGGCCAGGCCCATGTCGGCAGGTGCCAGCCCCGGCCAGGCCTGGCCAGCTGCGGCCGGCCTGGCCAGCTTGCCTGCCCGGCCGCAGCGGCCGGCCGGCCAGTTTGGCCAGGCCGGCATTCACCCAGTGTTCGCCAGGCGGCAGTTTCGCCACCGGCAGTGCCGCCAGCCGCCAGTTCCGCCAGGCTGGCCGCTTCCGCCGGCCGAGTGCCCGGCCAGCGGCTTGCCGCTCGCGACGGCGCTCCCGGCCAGGCCCGCCAGTTGTCGCAGGCCGCCAGCTTGCGGCGGCCCGCACGTTTCTCGGCAGGCGCCAGTCCCGGCGCACTTGCCGGCCACCGCATTGGCAGGCCCGCCGTTGCCGTTTGCCGGCAGTTGGCAGGCTCGGTTGTTCGGCCAGGCCGGCCACTTGCCACGCCAGTTCCCAGGCCGCCATTCCCAGCTGCTCCCGCTCGTAGTTTACGCCAGGCCTGGCCAGCTTTCGTAGTCCGGCGCTTGCGGCCAGGCCCGGCCATTGCGGCAGGTCATAGCTGCCAGGCCTGAGTTGCCGCCAGTCGCACTTCCGCAGGCCATTACGCGGCCTGCATGCCGGCAGCCCGGCCACTTTCCCGGCCACCCGCCTGAAGGTGTTGGCCAGGCCCCCATGGCCAGTGCAGCTCCCCAGCCACTGTCGCTGTGGCACCCGGCAGGCCGGCCAGTTGGTGGCCGGCCTGGCAGTTGCCGGCCAGCCTGGCCGCTCCCGGCCACCGGCTGCTCAGGCCGCCAGCTTGTCGCGGCCGCCAGTCTAGGTGCCTGCAGGCCGGCCAGCTGCCAGGCTGGCGCTCAACGCCAGTGGCCGCGGCAGTTGGGCCCCGCAACCTGGCTGCCCAGGTTTTGACTGCCCGGCCATGTCCGGCAAGCCGTTAAGGCGTCGAATCCACAGGCTGGTTTGAGGCAATCCACAAACAAATAGTTAACATCAATCAATTAACACGAAGTTTTCAAATTTCACATATTCGTTAACATTACAAGTTTTTAACACTAGTTCGACGTCGTTCCAGTCGACTGTAAAACTGTATGGTCAAGAACCCGTCGTCGCATCCAATACCGCTCACCAACCGCGCGTGGCCTTGTTAAATCCTCATGCGTGTGTCCAGATAACCCATGGAAATGGAACGTAGCAAGGGACCAATATTTAACAATTTAAAAAAACATTGTGATTGCACTGTTAATATCAATGAAATAATAATAATGAATAATAAAAAGCTCATGTGTTGAATTTTGGACAATTAGTTTGGCTTACAATTTTTCACTTTAAAACTAACTTCAGAAATCTCCTCTATTTTTTTTCTGAAAACCACACTTAGTAAGTTTAAACTATACCCATTGTAATTCCAATGGCAAAATAGGGTCACTCATGGTAAGAATTCGGTACGATACAGACTACAAATGCCAAGCATTTGTTCTCAAAACTAAAATTCGCTAAAATACAACTGGTTCTGGTATCAAAAGGAAAAATTTACTTATAGGAACTTTGTGGAAATTAATTACACCTGAAACATAGTTTGAATAGCTAAGCCCAAAAGTGGACAATTTGTTGAAATTGTCATTTGCGAAAAAACCGGCTCCCACCCTTTGAACAAAGTTCACAAGGTCCGTTAGGTTGCTTAGTTGGGATGACAGCCTGCCGACATTCGATTTCCCAACCGCGAATTCGCGGAGGTTTTCACCCACCGCTGTTCGCTGTGTCGCTCAAGCACCCTCAATATGGAATTCATCGTTTGTTTTCATAAGTGTATGTCCTAAATTTTTCTGAAACAAAATTGGCCTTATTTGGGATGTATGGCCAAAACAAACCGGGGTCTGTTCCAATAGTATGAACACTGCCCTAAAAGTGGTCCATTGATTCAACAAGGCCTTTTTCCAACGTGGCTGATTTCATGACTTACACGTAGAGTGTTTTCATTGGATAGATAACTTCCTGGAAACTGACTTAGATGAATAGAGAAAAAAGTTATAATGTCAATGTTTTTTTTTGGTTTTAAACTAGCTTTAATATTTTTTAACGATTTTGATTTTTCGTTAACCGTTTACATGGAGTTTATTTAGTGACCGAAAATTTCGCGACTGTTCGTTGTACCGTAACGCCCGACGTTCACAGTTAGTGCGTCGTGGGCATGTCCACCGCTTATAACCACGAACATGGGAAAAATTCGTGGGTATTTAGAAAGTGGAATAGGGGCCTTAGGAAAATGGAAACGAGGGGAGAAATCCCAAAATGTACAAAATTTTATTGTCGGATAAGCCACTTTAAATTAGAAACCAGTGTTTAGCCACAGGGTTTCTAATTAATACCATGCGATAAGATTCTGGGCTTGTTATGATTTAAGTTTTCAGATGATGACTGAAATAACTGAAACTAAAACTCTTGGGTCCAGTGGTTTGTTATCAAGAAAATAACCAACTTTTTTAATGTTGACCCAGTGTCCCAAACGCGCACCAACTATGTTAAACTATTGAATAAAGAATGTTTGCGTTAATGACCGTTATCACATGTACCAGGGTCATGGATTTTCACGTTATCGAAGAATATTTTTCCGAAGGCTCAACTGGTATTATGCCTATTATTTAATCGGTTGGGCCTATAATACTTATTCGAAGGAAACAACTTAAAAACTAATTAATAAAATTGTTGGACGAAATTTAGGAAAAAATGATATATGGATATGTTGAAAGGGCTGGTGGGAAAGGATCAAAGGCACCCTTGAGAGGCAAATATTCCAATGCCGAGAGTTTGTGTCCCTGGAGGACAGCCTGCCTAGCATATTTACGATGAATTTCTGTCTTGAAGTTTTGATCTTTCCATTAGAACTTTTTTATTAGCGTGTGTTCACCACCTGGTCTCACTTTATCTAAAAACAAATCCAGTGCGTTCAGAACCCGAATAAGTTCTTCCTCACTTGTGACGTGCCGGAACTGGATCTTCGGCCACACAGTTGGGAATAAGAGTTTTGCATTTGTCAGATTGAGGGCGCTAAATTTCCCAAGTATAGACTTTGAGGTTTAATATATAGAAAACGAGAATAAATTCCCTTTTGACCGAGTGCTCAACTGGTTAACCTACTGTCGAATAGAACCCAACAATACCCCAGATGGGTCTGCGAGACCACAGTAGGTTTCTGAGTCCAGGAGCCAGCAACCTAACTTAATAATCTAGCTGGAATAAGTAGCTGCTTTTGCTTTCAGATTGAGGGCGCTAAATTTCCCAAGTATAGACTTTCTTGAGGTTTATATATTAGGAAACGAGAATAAATCTCTCGGGTGGACCTGAGTGGCTCAACTGGTCAACTCACTGTCGAATAGAACCCCAAAACTACTCCCAGATGGGTTCGAGACCACAGTGGTCCTGGAGTCCACAGCCAAGGCAACCTAACTTAATAAACTAGTGGGATAAGAGTTTTGCTTTTGCTTTCAGATTGAGGGCGCTAAATTTCCCAAGTATAGAGACTTTGAGGTTTATATATATTAGAAACGAGAATAAATTCCTTGGTGGACCGAGTGGCTCAACTGGTTAACTCACTGTTCAGAATAAGAACCCTCAAAATACCCCAGATGGGGTTCGGAGACCCACAGTGGTCCTGGAGTCCACAGCCAAGGCAACCTAACTTAATAAACTCAGCTGGAATAAGAGTTTTGCTTTTGCTTTCAGGATTGAGGGCGCTAAATTTCCCAAGTATAGACTTTGAGGTTTATATATTAGAAACGAGAATAAATTCCTGGTGGACCGAGTGGCTCAACTCGTTAACTCACTGTCGAATAGAACTCAAAATACCCCTAGGATGGGTTCGAGACCCATGTAGTGGTCCTGAGTTCTACAGCCAAGCCAATCCTAACTTAATAAACTAGTTGGAATAAGAGTTTTGCTTTTGCTTTCAGATTGAGTGGCGCTAATTTCCCAAGTATAGAATTTGGAGGGTTTATAACATTAGAAACGAGAAGTCAAATAAATTTCGGTGTGACCGAGTGGCTCAACTGGTTAACCTCACCTGTCGATAGAACTCCCAAATTACCCCAGATGGGTTCGAGACCACACAGTGGTTTTGAGTCTACAGCCAAGGCAACCCTAATCTTAATAAACTAGCTGGAATAAGAGTTTTGCTTTTTGTTTTCAGATTTAGGGCGCTAAATTTCCCAAGTATAGACTTTGAAGTTTATATATTAGAAACGAGAATACCACACTGGCTGGACCCAGTGTTCAACAGGTTAATCCTCTGTCAAATAGAAACCTGTAATACCCCAGATGGGTTCGAGACCCACAGTGGTCCTTGAGTCCACAGCCAATGCAAGCCAGTTTAATAAATTAGCTGGAATAAGTAATTTTGCTATCAATTCGAGGTAGGCTGAATCTCCCAAGTATAGATTCTTTGAGTGTTTATATATTAGAAATTCTGGGTGGTAGGTGGCAATCAATTGGCTCAATCTGGTTAAGGTCCACTGTGAGATAAAACCAAGATTCCCCAGATGGGTTCAAGACCCACCGTGGTCCAGAGTTTTGCTTTTCCCTCGCTTGCCCGGCCAGGCTCGGCCAGCTTGTTCGGCCAGGTTCCCAACCAGTTGTTTCGGCCAGGCTCAATGGCCAGCTTGCCCGGCCAGGCCCCGTCAGCTTGGCTCGGCCAGTTGCCCTGGCCAGCTTGTTCGGCCCAGGCCCGGGCCAGCGTTGCCCGGGTTGCGGCTGGCCAGCTTGCCCGGTTAGCTTCCGCCATTGCCCGGCCAGGCCTGGCCAGCTTGCCCGGCCAGGCCCGGCCAGCTTGCCCGGCCAGGCCCGGCCAGCTTGCCCGGCCAGGGTGCCGGTCAGCTTGCCCGGCCAGGCTCGGGTCATTGCTCGGTCAGGCCCGCCGGTTGCCGTGCCTGGCTGTACAGCTACTGCCCGGCCAGGTGCCTGGCTACTTGCCCACAGGCCAGGCCTGGCCAGCTGTGCCTTCGGCCAGGCTCAATAGCCGTCTGCTTTTGGTGTTTCAATAGCTTGCCCGGCCAGGCTCGGCCAGCGTGCTCGGCCAGGCCTCGGTCAGCTGTGCCCGGCCAGGCCTGGCCAGCTTGCCAGCTCGGCCAGGCTCTGGCCAGCTGTTCGGCTTCGGCCGGCCAGGCCTGGCCAGCTTGCCCGGCCAGGCCCGGCCAGCCGTTCGCCCGGCCAGGTTCGGCCAGGGCTGGTGCCCGGCCAGGCTCCTGGCCAGCTTCGGGTTCAACAGGCCAGGCTCGGCCAGCTTGTTGCTCATTGCGGCTGTACGGGCCAGCTTGCCCGGCCAGGGCCTCGGGCCAGCTGTTCCGGTTGGTGCCCTGGCCAGCGAGCCCGCTGAAGTTTGCCCGGCCAGGCTCATTGGTGCTGGCCAGCTTCGCCAGCTGCGTTCTGGCCAGGCCTCTGGCTGAAGGCTTGCCCGGCCAGGCCTGGCCAGCGCTTGCCCGGCCAGGTTTGCCAGCTGTTCGGCCACCTGGTTGCTTGTGCGCCCGGCCAGGCCCGGCCAGCTTGCCCGGCCAGTGCCCGCCGGGCAACCGGCCAGCTGGCCAGCCGGCCAGGCCTGGCTCGTGGCCAGCTGCCCGGCCAGCGCCTCGGGCCAGCTTGCTCGGCCAGGCCTGGAGCCACCAGCCAGGCCTGGCCGGGCTAGCTGGCCAGGCCTGGCTAGCTTGCCCGGCAACTTCCAATCCAAACAAATTTAGTTCCAAATCATCCAAATCAGTAACACGAAATTTTTACCAAATTTCAATTTCCACCAGTATGTGCGCTATAATCATTAGCACATGTTCTCTTACACTCCAGTCTTAGTCCTGCGTACGTCGTTCACAAAAAAGGCTTCGCATCGTGCTAAAACCGTATGGTACTATAAAGCAAACTCCGTCCCGATCCGCATCGCACCGTACTGGTACCGTTTTCACACGCACAACACGTTCGCTGTTGAGCCTTTGTATCCATTATGCCTGTCATGCCTGTGTGTGCGGCCCGCACGTATAATCCCCTCCTATGGTATAATGGATGCAACGTACGTACACAGGCGACCATGTTACTTTACGGGCGACACGTCAATTTAGAAAAGAAACATCTTGTGATTGCACTGTTAATGATCAATGGAAATAATGAATAATGAATAATGAAAAAAGCCTCATGTGTTGAAATTTTCTTTCCGGACGCAAATCTATGTCTTCTCTGGCCTAAAACAACTTTTTTCCACTTTCACAAGCACTCCGTTAATCCTTTCAGTAAATCATACAATTTCATCACTATTTTTATTTCTGTAACAACCACTGACTTAGATAAGTTTATAAACCAGTAATACGCCATAATTTTGTAAGTTTTCCGGAGAAATGCTAAGCCAAAAGTAGGTGCGTCATCACGAGTGCGGCGAATTACGTACATGGACGATACAAGTATTTTGACAGAATGCAGGCCACACCGAAGCGTTAGTTAGCCTCACGTCTAAAAATCTTACGAAATCTGACTTAAAAAATACATTGAACTGCGGTTCCTTGGTCAAATTCAGAAAAAAGGGAAAATTTTATCCCTGCATTCTATAGGTACTCCTTTTGTGTGGAAATTACTCCTACTCACCTTGGAAACATGAGTTTGATATTATTAGGCTCAAGGCCCCCAAGTAAAAGTGGACAATTTCTTGCTTGAAATTAGTCACCTTTCAGCCGAAATAAACCCTGGCTCCCATCCTCAATTTGAAACAAATAAAAGTAATGCTTTACAAGGTACCAGTCTTTTTCATGGTCGTGACGTAAGTTGGACCAGACGAAGCTAGCGAATTGGGCCAGGGAAAACCCTCTCGCGATTTCGCAACCGCGAATTCGCGGATGGCTTTTTCAGGCCCATGCGGCTAGCTTCAGTCTGCTGGGTACAGCCGCATCTGAAGGGTGCACCACTAAATAGTGAGGAATTCATGCGCCGTTGTTTATCATAAAGTGTATGTCCTCAATTTTTCTGAAAAACAAAGAATTGAGGCCATATATTGATGCGATTGTGTAAAATGGCCCAATAACATAACCTGGGGTCCTTGACTTCAACTGTGAGTATTTTGGAACACTAGGCCCCGAAAAGGTGGTCCTAATTTGATTTCGCGTAAGGCCTTTTCCAACGTGGCTGTATTTCAGTGTGGACGTTTGCACTACTGTAGAGGGTGGTTTTTCATTGGGGATGAGGATAACTTCCTGGAAACCGGACTTTAGAGAGTAAATAGAGAAGAAAAGAAGGTTATATATCGATCAATGTTTTTCTTTTTGGGTTTTAAAAACTGTACGACTTTTTAAGTATTTTTTTTAACGATTTTTAATATTTTCTGTTTAACACTGTTTACTATGGGAGTTTATTTAGTGGGGGCACCCAGCAATTTTGCCGACTCTGTTCTCGTTTCACCGTAACGCCCTCAGTCACGTGTTGCAGACAGTTATGTGCCGTCGTTAGCGGATACATACCCACTCGCTTATTAACCGACGCGGCAAGGCTGCCACTGTGGGGAAAACTCACCGTAGGGTATTTTAGTAAAGTAGAATAGGGGGCCCCTACGGAAAAAATGGAAATACTGTAGGGGGAGTAGGAGAACCAACAAATATTGTAACAAAATTATATATTTATGTACGTGATATAGGCCTCACTGCTTTAATCATATCAGTATAACGCAGTTATTAGCCATATCGCTAGGGTGTTTCTAAATTGTATGCGCATGCGTAGTAATGCATTCTGGGACATTGTTATGTATTTGAAGCTATGATTGTGATGAACGTAGAAATAAACTTGAAACTTAAAACTTTCGGTCCAGTGGTTTGTTGTCAGTCAAGAAAAATGAAGCGCTCACACTGTAGTTTAAACCTGATTGACCCCAGTTAGGGTAACACCCAACAATACGCGCACCTAATATCGAGTGTTACACTACTATTGCAATACTTCAAGAATGCTGTTGCGGTTAATGATACTCAAGTTATCTGCACACTGTACCAGGTTGCCATTTGGCATTTTTCACGTTCATCCAGGAAGACTATATTATATTTCCGAAGGCTCACACATCTGGTCATTATGCCTAGTTATTTAATTCGAAGTTGGGCCTAATTAATAACTTATTCGAAGGGGAAAACAACATTTTGTAGGAAAAAGTTAATTAATAACTAATTCGATGGGGAAGCGAAATTTTAAAGGAAAAAAATAATAATAAGTATGTAGGATAATGTTAGAAATGCGCATGTGTGGTGGGGAAAACGGCAAATCAAGAGTGCCAGCCCTGCGCACGGAGGCAAACTTTATTCACTGAAGCTGGCGCCGTAGAGTTTGCTTTCAGTCCCTTGGGATGGGACAACGCCCTTGCCTCACGCACTGCATTTTCCACACGATGTGCAATTTCTCTGGTCTTTGAAAGTTTTAGATCTTTTTCCATTAGCAACCTTTCTTTATTTTGCCGCTGTTTGTCTTCTCTACCACCTGGTCTCGTATCATTTGGTCTAAAAATCATCAAAGTCGCATGTTTTTGCCAGTTCACGTAACGCCGAAATGAACGTATCAATCTTCTCATCAACTTGCTGTGAACGTTGCCGGAACTGGTATCTTTCGGCCATCACATTAAGGGAAGGTTGAAACTGTTTCTGCAAGATTTGTAACGTAAATTCAAATAACTTGTCCCTATAAAATGTTACACCTGCAGGTACAACGCATAGGTAACTAGCACGCAGAGAAACTCGAATTGACTTCAACAACTATATTTACATCGTGCTCCACTTTATATACAACTTTACTAATCACTGAACTGGAACATTTGTGATCAATACCCAATGAGTGCATGCCGGCCACACCATTATAAAGTTAGGTTTACTATACCAGGATACGACAGCAAGCTAGCTTAATAATCTAGCTGAATAAGAGTTTTGCTTTTGCTTGTCAGATTGAGGGCGCTAAATTTCCCAAGTATAGACTTTGAGGTTTATATATTAGAAACGAGAATAAATTCCCCGGTGACCGAGTGGCTCAACTGGTTAACTCACTGTCGAATAGAACCCCAAACTACCCCAGATGGGTTCGAGACCACACAGTGGTCCTGAGTCCACAGCCAAGGCAACCTAACTTAATAAACTAGCTGGGATAAGAGTTTTGCTTTGCTTTCAGATTGAGGGCGCTAAATTTCCAAGTATAGACTTTGAGGTTTATATATTAGAAACGAGAATAAATTCGGTGGACCGAGTGGCTCAACTGGTTAACTCACTGTCGAATAAACCCCAAAATACCCCAGATGGGTTCGAGACCCACAGTGGTTCCTGAGTCCACAGCCAAGGCAACCTAACTTAATAAACTAGCTGGAATAAGAGTTTTGCTTTGCTTTCAGATTGAGGGCGCTAAATTTTCCCAAGTATAGACTTTGAGGTTTATATATTAGAAACGAGAATAAATTCCTGGTGACCGAGTGGCTCAACTCGTTAACTCACTGTCGAATAGAACCCCAAAATACCCCAGATGGGTTCGAGACCCACAGTGGTCCTGAGTCTACAGCCAAGCCAACCTAACTTAATAAACTAGCTGGAATAAGAGTTTTGCTTTTGCTTTCAGATTGAGGGCGATAAATTTCCCAAGCATAGAATTTGAGGTTTATACATTAGAAACGAGAATAAATTCCCGGGTGACCGAGTGGCTCAACTGGTTAACTCACTGTCGTATAGAACCCCAAAATACTCCCAGATGGGTTCGAGACCCACAGTGGTTTTGAGTCTACAGCCAAGGCAACCTAACTTAATAAACTAGCTGGAATAAGAGTTTTGCTTTTGCTTTCAGATTGAGGGCGCTAAATTTCCCAAGTATAGACTTTGAAGTTTATATATTAGAAACGAGAATAATTACCTGGCTGGACCCAGTGGTTCAACAGGTTAACCCTCTGTCAAATAGAAACCCAAAATACCCCAGATGGGTTCGAGACCCACAGTGGTCCTGAGTCCACAGCCAATGCAAGCTAGCTTAATAAATTAGCTGGAATAAGAATTTTGCTATCAATTTAGTTGGCTGAATCTCCCAAGTATAGACTTTGAGGTTTATATATTAGAAATTCTGGGTGGTGGTGGGCGACCAATTGGCTCAACTGGTTAATCCATCTGTGAGATAAAAACAAAGATTCCCCAGATTGGTTCAATACCCACCGTGGTCCAGATTTTTGCTTTTTCCCTCGGCTTGCCCGGCCAGGCCTCAATAGCTTGTTCTCCGGCCAGGCCCGGCCAGCTTCGGCCAGGTTCTGGCCAGTTGCCCGGCCAGGCTCAGCTTGCCCGGCCAGGCCTGGCCAGCTTGCTCGGCCAGGCCTGGCCAGCTTGTTCGGCCAGGCCCGGCCAGCTTTGCCCGGCCAGGCCTGGCCAGCTTGCGGTTCGGCCAGGCCGGCCAGCTTGCCCGGCCAGGCCCGGCCAGCTTGCCCGGCCAGGCCTGGCCGGCCAGGCTTTCGGCCAGGCCTGGCCAGCTTGCCCGGCCAGGCTCGGCCAGCTTGCCCGGCCAGGCCTGGCCAGCTGCCCGGCCAGGCCCGGCCAGCTTTCCGGCCAGGCCGGCCAGCTTGCCCGGCCAGGCCTGGCCAGCTTGCCCGGCCAGGCCTGGCCAGCTTGCCCGGCCAGGCCCGGCCAGCTTGTTCGGCCAGGCCCGGCCAGCTTGCCCGGCCAGGCCCGGCAGCTTGTTCGGCCAGGCCTGGCCAGCTTGCCCGGCCAGGCCAGGTTCGGCCAGCTTGCCCGGCCAGGCCTGGCCAGCTTGCCCGGCCAGGCCCTGGCTAGCTTTGCCCGGCCAGGTCAATAGCTTTCCAGGTTCGGTTGCTTATTCGGCCAGGCCTGGCCAGCTTGCCCGGCCAGGCCCGGCCAGCTTGCCCGGCCAGGCCTGGCCAGCTTGCCCGGCCAGGCTCGGCCAGCTGTCCGGCCAGGCCTGGCCAGCTTGCCCGGCCAGGCCTGGCCAGCTTGCCCGGCCAGGCCTGGCCAGCTTGCCCGGCCAGGCCCTGGCCAGCTTGCGGCCAGGCCGGCCAGCTTGCCCGGCCAGGCCCGGCCAGCTTGCCCGGCCAGGCCTGGCCAGCTTGCCCGGCCAGGCCTGGCCGTTAGCTTGCCCGGCCAGGCCTGGCCAGCTTGCCCGGCAAGGCCCTGGCCAGCTTGCCCGGCCATGCCAGGCCAGCAAGCTGGCCAGGCCTGGCCGGCCAGCCGGCCAGGCCTGGCCAGCTTGCCCGGCCAGGCCTGGCCGGGCAAGCTGGCCAGGCAAGCTGGCCAGGCCTGGCTAGCTTGCCCGGCAATTTCCACCAAACAAATTTAGTTCCAAATCATCCAAATCAGTAACACGAAGTTTTTACCAAATTTCCACCAGTATGTGCGCTATAATCATTAGCACATGTTCTCTTACACTACAGTCTTAGTCCTGCGTACGTCGTTCACAAAAAAGGTCGCATCGTGCTAAAACTGTATGGTACTATAGCAAACTCCGTCCGATCCGCATCTGCAACTGTACCGCCTTCACACGCACAACACGTTCGCTGTTGAGCCTTTGTATCTAATATGCCTGTCATGCCTGTGTGTGCGGCCCGCACGTATAATCCTCCATGGTATAATGGATGCACGTACGTACACAGGCGACCATACTTACGGCGACACGTCAATTTAGAAAAGAAACATCTTGTGATTGCACTGTTAATGATCAATGGAAATAATGAATAATGAATAATGATTAAAAGCCTCATGTGTTTTCGAAATTTTCCGGACGCAAATCTATGTCTTCTCTTGGCCTTAAACAACTTTTTCCACTTTCACAAGCACTAACTTTCCAGTAAATCATACAATTTCACTATTTTTATTTCTGTAACAACCACGACTTAGATAAGTTTATGCAACCAGTAATACGCCATAATTTTGTAAGTTTTCCGAGAAATGCTAAGCCAAAAGTAGGTGCGTCACTTCACGAGTGCGGCGAATTACGTACATGGACGATACAAGTACTACAGAATGCAGGCCACACCGAAGGTTAGTTAGGCCTACGTCTAAAAACTTACGAAATCTGAACAACTGCGGTTCCTTGGTCAAATTCAGAAAAAAGGAAAAATTTGGCCCTGCATTCTATAGGTACTCCTTTTGTGTGGAAATTACTCTACTCACCTTGAAACATGAGTTTGATATTATTAGGCCTCAAGGCCCCCTAAAAGTGGACAATTTCTTGCTTGAAATTAGTCACTCTTCAGCCGAAATAAACCCTGGCTCCCATCCTCAATTTGAAACAAATAAAAGTACGTTTCGACAAGGTACCAGTCTTTTCATGGTCGTGACGCTAGGTTAGGACCAGACTGAAGCTAGCCGTGAATTGGGCCAGGAAACCATTCGCGATTTCGCAACCGCGAATTCGCGGATGGCTTTTCAGGCCCAATTCGCGGCTAGCTTCAGTCTGGTTGGGTACAGCCGCATCTGAAGGGTGCACCCACTAAATAGTGAGGAATTCATGCGCCAAGCTGTTTATCATAAAGTGTATGTCCTCAAATTTTTCTGAAAAACAAAGAATTGAGGCCCATATATTTGATGGATTGTGTAAAAAATGGCCCAATAACATAACCTGGGGTCCTTGACTTCCAACTGTGAGTATTTTGGATACACTAGGCCCTGAAAAGGTGGTCCTAATTTGATTTCAAGCGTAAGGCCTTTTTCCAACGTGGCTGTATTTCAGTGTGGACGTTTTCACTACTGTAGAGGGTGGTTTTTCATTGGGATGAGGATAACTTCCTGGAAACCTGGACTTTAGAGAGTAAATAGAGAAGAAAAGAAGGTTATATATCGATCAATGTTTTTTCTTTTGGTTTTAAAAACTGTACGACTTTTAAGTATTTTTTTTAACGATTTTTGAATATTTTCTGTTTAACACTGTTTACTATGGGAGTTTATTTAGTGGGGTGCACCCTGAAGCAATTTCGCCGACTCTGTTCTCGTTTCGTACCTGTAACGCCCTCAGTCACGTGTTGCAGACAGTTTATGTGCCGTCGTTGGGCGATACATACCCACTCGCTTATTAACTCGACGCGGCAAGGCTGCCACTCGTGGGGAAAAATCCTCACCGTAGGGTATTTTAGTAAAGTGTAGGGAATAGGGGGCCCCTACGGAAAAATGGAAATACTGTAGGGGGGAGTAGGAGAATCCACAAATATTGTAACAAAATTATATATTTATGTACGTGATATAGGCCTACTGCTTTAATCATATCAGTATAACGCAGTTATTAGCCATATCGCTAGGGTGTTTCTAAATTAAGTATGCGCATGCGTAGTAATGCATTCTGGGACATTGTTATGTATTTGAAGTTTTCATGATTGTGATGAACGTAGAAATAAACTTGAAACTTAAAACTTCTTTCGGGTCCAGTGCGTTTGTTGTCAGTCAAGAAAATTTTAAGCGCTCACACTTGTAGTTTAAACTCTGATTGACCCCAGTTAGGGTAACACCTAACAATACGCGCACCTAATATCGAGTGTTACACTACTATTGCAATACTTCAAGAATGCTGTTGCGGTTAATGATACTCAAGCTATCTGCACACTGTACCAGGGTTGCCATTTGGCATTTTTCACGTTCATCCAGGAAGACTATATTATATTTCCGAAGGCCTACACATCTGGTCATTATGCCTAGTTATTTAATTCGAAGTTGGGCCTAATTAATAACTTATTCGAAGGGGAAAACAACATTTTGTAGGGAAAAACGTTAATTAATAACTAATTCGTTGGGGAAACGAAATTTTGTAGGAAAAAAAATGATACTAAGTATGTAGCGATAATGTTGGGGAAATGCGCATGCGTGGTGGGGGAAAACGGCAAATCAAGAGTGCCAGCCCTGCGACGGAGGCAAACTTTATTCACTGAAGCTGGCGCCGTAGAGTTTGCTTTCAGTCCCTTGGGATGGGACAACGCCCTTGCCTCACGCACTGCATTTTCCACACGATGTGCAATTTCTCTGGTCTTTGAAAGTTTTAGATCTTTTTCCATTAGCAACCTTTCTTATTTTGCCGCTGTTTGTCTTCTCTACCACCTGGTCTCGTATCATTTGGTCTAAAAATCATCAAAGTCGCATGTTTTTGCCAGTTCACGTAACGCCGAAATGAACGTATCAATCTTCTCATCAACTTGCTGTGAACGTTGCCGGAACTGGTATCTTTCGGCCATCACATTAAGGGAAGGTTGAAACTGTTTCTGCAAGATTTGTAACGTAAATTCAAATAACTTGGTCCCTATAAAATGTTACACTGCAGGTACAACGCATAGGTAACTAGCACGCAGAGAAACTCGGAATTGACTTCAACAACTATATTTACACGTGCTCCACTTTATATACAACTTTACTAATCACTGAACTGGAACATTTGTGATCAATACCCAATGAGTGCATGCCGGCCACACCATTATAAAGTTAGGTTTACTATACCAGGATACGACAGCAAGCTAGCTTAATAATCTAGCTGGAATAAGAGTTTTGCTTTTGCTTTCAGATTGAGGGCGCTAAATTTCCCAAGTATAGACTTTGAGGTTTATATATTAGAAACGAGAATAAGTTCCTGTGTGGACCGAGTGGCTCAACTGGTTAACTCACTGTCGAGTAGAACCCCAAAATACCCCAGATGGGTTCGAGACCCACAGTGGTCCTGAGTCCACAGCCAAGGCAACCTAACTTAATAAACTAGCTGGGATAAGAGTTTTGCTTTTGCTTTCAGATTGAGGGCGCTAAATTTCCCAAGTATAGACTTTGAGGTTTATATATTAGAAACGAGAATAAATTCCCGTGGGGTCCGAGTGGCTCAACTGGTTAACTCACTGTCGAATAGAACCCCAAAATACCCCAGATGGGTTCGAGACCCACAGTGGTCCTGAGTCCACAGCCAAGGCAACCTAACTTAATAAACTAGCTGGAATAAGAGTTTTGCTTTTGCTTTCAGATTGAGGGCGCTAAATTTCCCAAGTATAGACTTTGAGGTTTATATATTAGAAACGAGAATAAATTCCTGGGTGGACCGAGTGGCTCAACTCGTTAACTCACTGTCGAATAGAACCCCAAATTTCCCTGATGGGTTCGAGACCCACAGTGGTCCTGAGTCTACAGCCAAGCCAACCTAACTTAATAAACTAGCTGGAATAAGAGTTTTGCTTTTGCTTTCAGATTGAGGGCGCTAAATTTCCCAAGTATAGAATTTGAGGTTTATACATTAGAAACGAGAATAAATTCCCGGTGACCGAGTGGCTCAACTGGTTAACTCACTGTCGTATAGAATCCCAAAATACCCCAGATGGGTTCGAGACCCACAGTGGTTTTAAGTCTACAGCCAAGGCAACCTAACTTAATAAACTAGCTGGAATAAGAGTTTTGCTTTTGCTTTCAGATTGAGGGCGCTAAATTTCCCAAGTATAGACTTTGAAGTTTATATATTAGAAACGAGAATAATTACCCGGCTGGACCCAGTGGTTCAACAGGTTAACCCTCTGTCAAATAGAAACCCAAAATACCCCAGATGGGTTCGAGACCCACAGTGGTCCTGAGTCCACAGCCAATGCAAGCTAGCTTAATAAATTAGCTGGAATAAGAATTTTGCTATCAATTGAGGTGGCTGAATCTCCCCAAGTATAGACTTTGAGGTTTATATATTAGAAATTCTGGGGTGGTGGGCGACCAATTGGCTCAACTGGTTAATCCACTGTGAGATAAAAAAACCAAGATTCCCCAGATGGGTTCAAGACCCACCGTGGTCCAGAGTTTTGCTTTTTCCCCTCGGCTTGCCCGGCCAGGCCTGGCCAGCTTGCCCGGCCAGGCCTGGCCAGCTTGCCCGGCCAGGCCTGGCCAGCTTGCCCGGCCAGGCCCGGCCAGCTTGCCCGGCCAGGCCCGGCCAGCTTGCCCGGCCAGGCCCGGCCAGCTTGCCCGGCCAGGCCTGGCCAGCTTGCCCGGCCCGGCCCGGCCAGCTGGCCCGGCCAGGCTCGGCCAGCTTGCCCGGCCAGGCTGGCCAGCCCCGGCCAGGCCCGGCCAGCTTGCCCGGCCAGGCCTGGCCAGCTTGCCCGGCCAGGCCTGGCCAGCTTGCCCGGCCAGGCCCGGCCAGCTTGTTGGCCAGGCCCTGGCCAGCTTGCCCGGCCAGGCTCGGCCAGTTTCGGCCAGGCCCGGCCAGCTTGTTCGGCCAGGCCCGGCCAGCTTGCCCGGCCAGGCCCGGCCAGCTTGTTCGGCCAGGCCTGGCTTGCCCGGCCAGGCCTGGCCAGGGCCCGGCTGTGCCAGGCCCGGCCAGGCCTGGCCAGGCTCGGCCAGGCTTGCCCGGCCAGGTTCGGCCAGGCCTGGCCAGCTTGCCCGGCCAGGCCCGCGGGCAAAGTTCGGCCAGGCCTGGCCGCGGCCAGGCCTGGCCAGGCCTAGTTAGCTGGCCAGGCCTCGGCCAGGTTAGTTGCCCGGCCAGGCCTGGCAAGCCAGGCCTGGCCGGGCAAGCTGGCCAGGCCTGGCTAGCTTGCCCGGCAATTTCCACCAAACAAATTTAGTTCCAAATCATCCAAATCAGTAACACGAAGTTTTTACCAAATTTCCACCAGTATGTGCGCTATAATCATTAGCACATGTTCTCTTACACTACAGTCTTAGTCCTGCGTACGTCGTTCACAAAAAAGGTCGCATCGTGCTAAAACTGTATGGTACTATAGCAAACCCGTCCGATCCGCATCTGCAACTGTACTGCCTTCACACGCACAACACGTTCGCTGTTGAGCCTTTGTATCTAATATGCCTGTCATGCTCTGTGTGTGCGGCCCGCACGTATAATCCTCCATGGTATAATGGATGCACGTACGTACACAGGCGACCATACTTACGGCGACACGTCAATTTAGAAAAGAAACATCTTGTGATTGCACTGTTAATGATCAATGGAAATAATGAATAATGAATAATGAAAAAGCCTCATGTGTTTTCGAAATTTTCCGGACGCAAATCTATGTCTTCTCTTGGCCTTAAACAACTTTTTTCCACTTTCACAAGCACTAACTTTCCAGTAAATCATACAATTTCACTATTTTTATTTCTGTAACAACCACGACTTAGATAAGTTTATGCAACCAGTAATACGCCATAATTTTGTAAGTTTTCCGAGAAATGCTAAGCCAAAAGTAGGTGCGTCATCACGAGTGCGGCGAATTACGTACATGGACGATACAAGCATTACAGAATGCAGGCCACACCGAAGGTTAGTTAGGCCTACGTCTAAAAACTTACGAAATCTGACTTAAAAATACACAACTGCGGTTCCTTGGTCAAATTCAGAAAAAGGAAAAATTTGGCCCTGCATTCTATAGGTACTCCTTTGTGTGGAAATTACTCTACTCACCTTGAAACATGAGTTTGATATTATTAGGCCTCAAGGCCCCTGTGCGGACAATTTCGCTTGAAATTAGTCACTCTTCAGCCGAAATAAACCCTGGCTCCCCATCCTCAATTTGAAACAAATAAAAGTACGTTTCGACAAGGTACCAGTCTTTTCATGGTCGTGACGCTAGGCTTGTAGGACCAGACTGAAGCTACGTGAATTGGGCCAGGAAACCATTCGCGATTTCGCAACCGCGAATTCGCGGATGGCTTTTCAGGCCCAATTCGCGGCTAGCTTCAGTCTGGTTGGGTACAGCCGCATCTGAAGGGTGCACCCACTAAATAGTGAGGAATTCATGCGCCAAGTTGTTTATCATAAAGTGTATGTCCTCAAATTTTTCTGAAAACAAAGAATTGAGGCCCATATATTTGATGGATTGTGTAAAAATGGCCCAATAACATAACCTGGGGTCCTTGACTTCCAACCTGTGAGTATTTTGGATACACTAGGCCCTGAAAAGGTGGTCCTAATTTGATTTCAAGCGTAAGGCCTTTTTCCAACGTGGCTGTATTTCAGTGTGGACGTTTTACTACTGTAGAGGGTGGTTTTTCATTGGGATGAGGATAACTTCCTGAAACCTGGACTTTAGACAGTAAATAGAGAAGAAAAGAAGGTTATATATCGATCAATTTTTCTTTGGTTTTAAAAACTGTACGACTTTTTAAGTATTTTTTAACGATTTTTGAATATTTTCTGTTTAACACTGTTTACTATGGAGTTTATTTAGTGGGTGCACCCTGAAGCAATTTCGCCGACTCTGTTCTCGTTTCGTACCTGTAACGCCCCTCAGTCACGTGTTGCAGACAGTTTATGCCGTCGTTGGGCGACACATACCCACTGCTTATTAACTCGACGCGGCAAGGTTGCCACTCTGGAAAAACCTACCGTAGGGTATTTTAGTAAAGTGTAGGAATAGGGGCCCCACGGAAAAAATGGAAATACTGTAGGGGGAGTAGGAGAATCCACAAATATTGTGTAACAAAATTATATATTTATGTACGTGATATAGGCCTACTGCTTTAATCATATCAGTATAACGCACGTGTTATTAGCCATATCGCTAGGGTGTTTCTAACCAAGTTAAAGCATGCGCATGTAGTAATGCATTCTGGGACATTGTTATGTATTTGAAGTTTTCATGGTCATTGTGATGGAACGTAGAAATAAACTTGAAACTTAAAACTTCTTTTCGTCCGTGTGTTTTGTTGTCAGTCAAGAAAAATGAAGCGCTCACACTTGTAGTTTAAACTCTGATTGACCCCAGTTAGGGTAACACCCAACAATACGCGACCTAATATCGAGTGTTACACTACTATTGCAATACCAAGAATGCTGTTGCGGGTTAATGATACTCAAACTATCTGCAAAAATTTTTGGTTGCCATTTCATTTTTCACGTTCATCCAAAGACTATATTATATTTTCCGGGGCCAAATCGGTCATTATGCCAGTTATTTAATTCGAAGGGGCCCCTTAATAACTTATTGAAGGAAAACAACATTTTGTAGGAAAACGTTAATTAATAACAACGTTGGGGAAACGAAATTTTGAGGAAAAAAATACTAAGTATGTAGGATAATGTTGGGAAAGTCGTGGGGGAAAAAAGGCAAATCAAGAGTGCCAGCCCCGCGACGGAGGCAAACTTATTCACGAAGCTGGGGAGAGTTTGCTTTGTCCCTGGGAAAACGCCTTGCCTCACGCACGCATTTTCCACACGATGCAACTCTGTCTTTGAAAGTTTTAGATCTTTTTTATTAGCAACCTTTCTTATTTTTCGCTGTTTTTTTTTCTCTACCACCTGGTCTCATTTTGGTCAAAAATCATCAAAGTCGCAGTTTTTTTAGTTCACGTAACGCCGAAATGAACGTATCAATCTTCCCCATCAACTTGCTGTGAACGTTGCCGGAACTGGTATCTTTTGGGCCCTCACATTAAGGGGAAGGGAAACTGTTTCGCAAGATTTGTAAAACAAATAACCC
>CM055836.1:16797476-16820989 GCA_029582265.1 Zoroaster sp. YZ-2022
CTCATAAGGCCTTATAAATCATTCCTGAAACCATCTCAGCTCCCTGGGGAGTATACAGCTCCAATTGCTGCCATTTTGAAGCGCTAATATAGAGCAAACCAACTCTGCCTTCACAGGTACCCATTTAACCCCTGGGTGGAGAGAAGCAATTATGATTAAGTGTCTTGCTCAAGGACACAAGTGTCACGTGATTCAAAAAGAAAGAAACAATATGCACTGATAGGCTTGGGCGGTTTTCAGTTTTTTGGCTAGCCTGTATACTCCCCGGGGAATGACCGCGGTTTTCGGTTTTACCGTGATTTTGTTTTTTAAGAACAGAAAAACAATAAAACAGTCCTTAGGCCATATAACTTGTTTCTGATGTTCGTTCAACTTATTGCCAGAGGGCAATACAAACAAGCTTTTATTTATACTATTTTTGATTATTAATTTGTATGAAAATTTCGAATAATAAACAAGAGTTCTAGTCCGCGGCGGCGATTTCTTGCGATGATTGGTGGGATACGTGTCAGCGGGGCCAATCTGGCCTGACCCACCAACCATGACACAAAAAGGCTAATTGGTGGCGTCTGTAAACAAAATGGATTTTAAATTTTGTATAATAATAATGTGCGCTTGAATAACTCTTTTTTAAGGGGGATGTAATTATTGGGACGGAGAGGGGATATTGCCAACCAGTCACAAATCCCACCGGATCGCTGCCCACGCTTATTAGGGTCACCACTCATGGGTTAATATCATTCTTTCTCAGAACAGAAAGAAAAACGTAGCTACAATTAGGGCGGGGAAAGTATGATGTGAAGCTAACAAATGTAATAAACATATGCCAAGGGCGGATCCAGGATTTTAAGAAAGGGGGCGGGGGCGCAAAGTTTGAGGGCTAATTTCAAAGTTTAAAAATGCGAGTGCGTAGTGCGAGGCCCTATACAAGGGAAGGGGGTATTATTTCACTTCTTGGTTTTTTGTTTGTTATAGTACCCCCGATATAATAATATGTAGTGGCCTATTACAAACAAGACTGAATTCAATCTCAAACTATTGTCATGCCATCTAATGTTTTGAGGAAAAACAACTTTTGTGTTTTACTTGAACTGGTATTAGCATTGGGATAGAAAACTTCACGATATTATTAAGTATATGGTCGTCTGGATTGTTGGTAAATCATGAATTAGAAAAAAACAATCCTCCTAATTCAAACTTCACGACTTTTTAAAGAATAACTAAAATGGGTTTGATTTAAAATTGATTTACTAAAAAGTGAACTGATTTAAATTGAAATCAGGGAAGAAAATAAATCACTCCTTTTTATCCCACTTAGCCTAACATTCTACCATAGGCCCACAAACCGATTCAATAAAAACAAGAAGGCAGTTTACAGTCATTTGTATGTACAATATTCTTCTCTTCCCTCTTTGGTTTATTTTTTAGACTCACAAAAAGTCAAAATCGGTTAAATTAGATGTTAAGTGGAATGTGTCAAGTGGTATTTTCTGTTGTTGTTTTTTATTATGTTACTGACACTGTCTTCAGAATTGTGGTGATACATGTAAATTTGGAATTGCGTTTTTAATAATTGCCTCTCAGTATAATAACAAAATACTTCTTTTCAATTGTGACACAGTAAAATCACCATACCTTCGTTAAGATGGTTTATTCCTAGGCATTCTATTTTCCCTCAGTAAGTGGATTAATGAAAAGCATTCTTCTGGAGTATCTGCGGGCGTACATGTCTATACCTTCTCGTAATTAAGCTTGATATCCTTAAGCATGTATAATAGGATAAGTGCATTGAATCGATCTTCTGTCATGACACTACGAAATTCTCTCTTTATAAATCGTAGTGCAGAATTAGCAAGCTCCACACTTGCACTTGTTGATGGAAGGGTTAGAAGAATATGTAAAATCACCAAAATGTTGGGGAATAATTTGTCCACGCCACGTGATGATAATATCTTGAGGGTGTCTACAATGGTTTTGGGAGTAGGGAACTGTTTTTCCGTTGACCAGTAGCGATCCCATAGCTTTAGTTCCTGTTGGAAAGACGAAGGGCTTGGAAGGTCATCCGTATAATGAGCCATAATGTCCTTTTCATTGTCTGGGAGCTCCCCAAGATTCCCTGGTAACAGGTAAAGTGCTTTGATGGCATGTTTTGTTCTACCACTAAACCTCTCATAAATCGTAGTCTAGTACCTAGCCTGCACGCACATTTTTATGTAGTTAGTTACGGCCGGTATCCTGTTGGTAAGTCTGACGTATGGAGCCGGAAGTGCAGTGTAAAAAAGCATGCAGGCTATACCATTTGTCTGCATTGCACTTCCGGCTCCAAAACGTCATGATTGCGCGAAAGTGAAAATAACGCGCAATCAATTTTAGATGGTTTACAAATTGTGTAAAAATTGATTGCGCGCTTTTACAGTTGCGCAACCATCGCGCGACCGACTGTAAACTGACCATCAGCCGCTCAGTAGACGTGATTTCTTTTCTGTTTTCTGTTTTCTGTTTTTTTTTGTGAGTATGTTCAATGTCACAATTTTACAAGTAACAAGCGTCTGCATCTTTTTTGTATTTTTTTCCAGTTATATTATTTATTATTATTATTATTTTTTTGACTCAAAAATAAGGCGGGGGGGCGCGCGCCCGTTGCGCACCCCCTAAATCCGCCCCTGTATGCTGTACGTAAATGTTCATTGGGAGAACATTTTTAGATTATGGATACTTTCAACACATATATCTCACGTAGTAGCAAATGTTGCCAAAAATAATATGTACAAAGCTAAAATATTGGGGTGGGCCTGGAGACATTGCTATTAGCGTTCCGTCCACCAGGATCGCCGCCCAGAATGTCACTGCATGGACCATATTGGTATTTTACCTATTTAGAATACAATTTTGGCGCAATAAAAATTGGACAGCTTGAATCCATGATATTATTATTATTATTATTAGTCCTCTTCGTCCCAAGTGGGACATAAGGCGCCAACGATCTGCCTCCAACAGGACCGGTCCTTCGCAGCATGCTGTGCCTCGCCCCATGTCAAGCCCATCTCCTTCAGCTCGGCCATCACAGTACGTCTCCATGATATGCGGACGTGTAAACCACTACGCTACTGAGCAACTCGAACTGTTTGTGGGCTTTAGTTTAGAAGTATCTCAGTTGTTTATACAACAGCTTTAGGGAAGGTACAACATTGGTAATTACCACATTATCAAATTAATTATTTATTATTTAAACATTCCCACCAGACGTCAACCATCCTGACAAATTGTTTTGTCTGAAATGCTTTAATTTTAGATAAAACAGGCGCAATAATGTTCAATTTACAAAAAGTTGCAAATAAACGAGAGTTTGGACATCCTCACAATCATAAAGTATCGCCTTACATAGAATAATGTATATAGCGCCCTCAACTTAAAGGGAGTTGTTAACAATGTTAACCATCTTCACGGAGACTCATATGGAGGATACTGGAACGTCACAGGGAGGATACTGGAACGTCACAGGGAGGATACTGGAACGTCACAGGGAGGATACTGGAACGTCACCTGGAGGACACTGGAACGTCACAGGGAGGATACTGGAACGCCACAGGGAGGATACTGGAACGTCACAGGGAGGATACTGGAACGTCACAGGGAGGATACTGGAACGCCACAGGGAGGATACTGGAACGCCACAGGGAGGATACTGGAACGTCACAGGGAGGATACTGGAACGCCACAGGGAGGATACTGGAACGTCACAGGGAGGATACTGGAACGTCACAGGGAGGATAATAATAATAATAATAATAATAATAATAATAATAATAATAATAATAATAATAATAATAATAATAATAATAATAATAATAATAATAATAATAATAATAATAATAATAATAATAATAATAATAATAATAATAATAATAATAATAATAATAATAATAATAATAATAATAATAATAATAATAATAATAATGTGTGGACTTATATAGCGCACGTATCCACCAACTAAGTGGTGCTCAAGGCGCATTATATCATTACCCCTGCTCATAAGGCTCATAAATCATTCCTGAAACCATCTCAGCTCCCTGGGGAGTATACAGCTCAATTGCTGCCATTACAGCGCATATAGGGCTAATCAACCAACTCTGCCCTCACAGGTACCCATTTAACCCCTGGGTGGAGAGAAGCAATTATTGTTAAGTGTCTTGCTCAGGGACACAAGTGTCACGGCTGGGATTCGAACCCACATTCTGCTGCTAACACTAGAACTTGAGTCCGGATACTGGAACGTCACAGGGAGGATACTGGAACGTCACAGGGAGGATACTGGAACGTCATAGGGAGGAGTGCTTTGAATCTTTTGAAGTCGTCGTAGTTGATCCTGAGAAAGTCCATATTAGCAGTGAATTTGCCATATCAAGACGAGATGTTATAAAGGAATGAACAATTTGTTCTGTTGTATCATAATTGAGATATTTGCGTAACTTTCCAATGTTCCTAAGGTGAAATGCTGCGGTGCGAGTAACATTTGAAATATGAGGTTTAAGTGTCATGTTTGCATCAAAAATAACTCCAAGGTTCCTTGCTTGAGAAGAAGATTGTACATGAGAGTCACCAATAACAATATTTGGAATAGAAATCTTAGATAGTTGTTAACGAGATCCAAATAGCACAAATTCAGTTTTATCATCATTGAGAAGTAAAAGAAATAAAACCTGGAACATACGCAAATGACCCCTTTTGACGCACTTTGGTTTCGCCCTGCCCCACTGTGCGACGCTTGCTCGACAAACCAAAGCTAACGATGAAATGAAATAAGCTGAAACTTTCGTAAGTTGGTTTCTGTACCTAACTCTGAATTCTTATTAAAGATGTATCACCCTTGTTTGGGCCGATTTGAAGGGAAAACAGAGTTAAATGTTGAATTTGCTACTTTTCAGAGGTTAAGGAAGTTATAAGCTTTCATTTGAGACATTGAACGAGAACATCCGTCAAGGATTAGTACCAATAAATCAATGTTGGTTAATAATAATAATAACTAGAAATTCAGAGTTTGTGAACAAACTCAAGGTGTTCGGAAGTGACGGTAATTGATGTCCTCATCAATTGGGATCATTGTTAAAATGTGATTTAAGATTGTTTTCAAAAGTAAATTGCCTTACTCATTTCAAAGAAATAGCTTTTCGGTATTGGCTTTTTCAACAGCCCTTTCCATTCGTACAAAAATGACACTGCAGTATTAAGTTAATACGATCTATGGTTTTAGAAATATTGTAGCGCATCCGTTATTGGCTTAAACGCCCAACCACACATCTATAAAATATATTTTATCCTGCAAGAGCTTTAGCCTGTGACACCGCAAACGTCCCCGTGAAGACCGCCAGCTGTTTTCCAGTAGATAACGATCTCAGTCTCTGCGGTTTGTAAACAATGGGCCCCAGAACCACGAGTGTCTGGTGTGTGTTAAGTCAATGGGATTTTGGCCCAGAAAAGGAATTTTGAAGAAAAAAAAACAAATCAAACTTTGACCTTCCGGTACGACCGGAAGCAAATGTCAGACGATTTTGACGTTAACTTTTCAAATGTTGCCTAAGCCTTGATCTATCAGATCCCAGATTATGAACATCATAGCTTTAGTATATTTTGATATACAGTCGATAGCAAATGGTCATTTTTAAAACTTAAATGGCTTGTAATTTGATACCTGATGACGTTACGTAACAACTTCTAGATTCATCTACATGATAAGGTCTTTATATGTGTGAAGTTTCAAGGTTGTGTGAAATTGTTAACTTGCACTTTCGATGTAGAGAAGAGTTAAGGAGAAGAAGGAGAAGTAAAAAAAACAAAAAAAACGGAACAATAACAATAGTTGTTCGGCTGAAAAGCCGAACACCTAATAACAATGTGTGGACTTATATAGCGCACGTATCCACCAACTGAGTGGTGCTCAAGGCGCATTATATTATTACCCCTGCTCATAAGGCTCATAAGGCTCATAAATCATTCCTGAAACCATCTCAGCTTCCGTTTCTGGGGAGTATACAGCTCAATTGCTGCCATTACAGCGCATATAGTGCTAATCAACCAACTCTGCCCTCACAGGTACCCATTTAACCCCTGGGTGGAAAGAAGCAATTATGGTTAAGTGTCTTGCTCAAGGACACAAGTGTCACGGCCGGGATTCGAACCCACATTCTGCTGCTAACACCAGAACTTGAGTCCGGTAAGCTAGACCGCTCGGCCACGACACTCCACTTGGTTGAAATACTTTACATACGAATTTCATAAAAAATCGTTTAACAACGATACCGGTATTATTTTTCAAAATTGTGGGTCGCCTTAGCCAAACACGGGAGATATGTCTTTACGTTAGGATGCATTTACAAATATTTTACCATAAATGTAAGTGTATAGGCATACCGGTATATAATTATTATGCAGGCTACTGGCTTTTATTAATGAATATTGCGAATAATGAAAGTTTGAAAGTACGATTCCTTGACTATTTGGATTAAAGGGGCTTGAACTGTATACATCATTGTAGTACCCGAAAATAAACAAATAATTATCGTCAAGAAAATTACGTTGTTTTAAGACGTTATACTGAAAAGTATGTTGTCATTTTCGAGAAAACATGTATACAAATTATAATCTGCAATTGTTGCAGACAGTAGAAAAGACTTTCTGGTTCAGAAAGGTCTAGCATGGAATGCCTGCAATAAACTCCACAAGATCTGGCAGTCAAACATTACCACCAAAAACAAAGATTTCACTATTTCGTGCCTGCATTGAAAGCATCCTTCTGTATGGTGCAGAAACCTGGACGATGAAGAAAGATCTGCAAAACCGTCTAGATGACAACCTACACTAGACTCCTAATGCGAGTCAAAAATCTTAACTGGAGGGACCATCCAACCAAGCAACAAATCTATTGTGAAATCCCTCCAATATCAACAACAGTGGCAAGGAGGAGATTTCGCTTTGCTGGACACTGCCACCGAGCCAAGAATCAAGTCATCTCAGACCTGCTTCTATGGCAACACCCAACTAACAGACGAGGATAACGCCCATTCAACTTCATTGATGTGATCTGTCGAGATACTGGAATGATGCGAGAAGACCTAAATACGGCCATGAGTGACATAAAGTTCTGGAAAAGTGAGTCCGAATGATGATGATGATGCGATAGGTCACCGCGGGCCGGTGATTTTCACATTACATGTGTATAATGAATACAAAAAGTAATCATCTGAAGGCATTTTCACTATTTTCTCATGAAATAAGCTAAAACTGTCACAGCTTGGTTTCTGTACATAATCCTTGATTCTTATAAATTTGATAGCATCTAACAGACATGCAGTCGTGATGGCGTCTCCTCGTCAGTGATTTACATACAGACAGGGTTAAGCACAAATCTCTTGTTTAAAATCAACTAGTACGCTACTTCACAGCTAATCATAAGCATTATACGGTCATAATCTCTTTTGGAAAGTTAAGGTATATGTCCATTTCAAGACCAGATGAGTGAAATATCCAAGGGATATATCTCGAATATGATAAGCAGCTCAAGTCATTTCTGGCCGCCGTCATGTCTCAAATATATTGTTTATGAACATTGAATAGATCGGTCGTATAATTAGGTTGGTCTTGATTGCGATTCGTCAGAACCGTGGAGCTACTAAGCAGAAAAAACTCGCAACTTTGCTGAAGTATTTGCTTGGCTTAATTGGGAACGATTACCTTTCAACCATTGTTTTTATTTGTATACAAGCTGTTTGTATTTACTGGTATTTGTTGTCTTGTATTAACAGATTTCGCTCAGCAATATTCCCCCAGATTTCCAATGAAGAGCAGTGGCGTAAATGCGTTGTCAGAGAGGGGTGGGAGAACGATTTAGCATTTCCAATTCAAGTGACCACCCCACAGCCAACTTGTAGGGCTTAAGCTAGGAAAATATTCAGCTATTTGTTTTATTTTTTAGGATTTATTTTAGGATTTATTTTTGAAAATGTATGGACATAGGCCTAGGCCTTATAAAGTGTTAAGGAGTTTGTTCAACCTTGAAAGAATTTGTAAACAGAAACATACTGTCCTCTGGTTGAACAAAAATATTTTTCTCAACTCCAAAAACTCAATGAGCGTATTATATGTTCCCGTTATTTTCCCATCGTATCAAATGATGATGAATCTCCTTTCATTGCAAATAGTTGGACGAAGTCGTCGTCTAATGGATAATACGCTTGACTTCCGTGCAACCGATCCCGGTTCGAATCCCAATACAATTCAAACCCTTTATTTAAGTAGGTTTAAATTAACCTGTCTGATACCAACATGGTCGCAACACGTTGGCCGACCCACTGGAAGTGTCAATCGCGGGGCTTCCAGAGCTGGGACGCACCGGTTCGAAGCCCTAGAACAGACCCAATTCAGGGACATGGCACCTGCGGCAACAGCAATGGTTTGGGGGCCGCCATGTCTCTCCCCTATTCGATAGTTGGTTACGGTGCGGGAAAGTGAAGGAGGGCCGGGGTTCTGCCGATTCCCCAGAAGGGTGCTAAGGAGGTTATCACGCTGGGTTCGCCTAGAAGATTCAACTCTCCCCAGTGCCTGGTCTTCACTCTGACTAACTTTCTGGAAAAATTAGTTTTGAATCTAATATTTAGTATTATTATTTTTTCTTTTAACCCAATTAAATCAATCATAAATCATGTTTATTGCACTGTGCAGTGGCGTAAATCGGTGTCGAAAAATGGGGGATTTTACTGCATGACAAATTCTGAGTGATCCTTTGGACCACCCCCCCCCCGGGCCAAAAAGTGGGGAGTATAATCGCCTAAATCCCCCACCTGCTGTTGCTGTTTAATTACCAACCCATGACATTAATTAAAGTGTAACCGAGAGGTTACTTTCTATTATCAATGTATCAGACCAATATGAATATTATAAGTTTTTAAAACCTCAATCATTTACTTATTTGAAGAAAATAACACTAAAAAAAGAGAACAAGTAAAGCATAGTTTTCATTTTCATATGTTTTATTAATAGAAAATTATACTGATCCAATTTATTTACATCAATTTAATTTTTTTTAAATTATAGGCCTACAGTTTATTTACAAAATTACATGATTAGGCATCTATTCATTATTAACCTCCAGAAGTTTATTCTATATACATTGCAGATTGAAAAACATGAATCAATGTAGGGTTGTCTTAAGAGTTATGTCAATATTCTATAGAATTCGCGAATAAAAGTCTGTCTGAGACTTCAAATAATTGACGCGAGTTCGTAATCAGTGTCCTTGGCAGTGTCCGGGAAGACGGGCCAGAGAAGGAGAAGCCGAACTTGAGACAGAGTCTGAGGGAACGACGCACAGTGGGCCAGGGTGGACCAAAATGCACCAAATTTTCCATTATTTTGATGGCATATTACACCCAGATATGTTTCCCATGTCAATGGTAGTGTTTTTAAACATTTATGATGTCATCTAAATACTGATTTCTGATTGGACCGCGGATAATTCACGCTTTATAGCCTGAAATGAGTTTTTATTCCTTTTAAATTACACTAATCGAGTGTATGTGTTATTTTAAGGATAAAATTATTGTTAAACAATTTGAGGAAGTTTGTAATTTAATCCACTATCTTTGAATCACGATATAGGCCTACATTAAACAACCAACCTGTAAAAGTTTCAGTTTATTATGTGTCATTATCAGAGAAAATAATGAAAATGCATTCAGATGTTTCGTATTCATTCTTATGTTGATTTGTTTTTGTTTCCAGAGGGACAGCAATTATTTTTGGACATTATTTCACTATTTTACTCATTTGATAGCACATGAGACCAAAATATTTCATCCCTGTTTGATACCATGATCAATTTAACACCAATAAGTTTCATGTAGACCTGTTATCATTTTTGTTTTGTGAATTTACCAGTAGGGGCTTACTGACTGAATATTACTTTTTAGATACGTCTTGCTTCCCACTATCCAGACACTGATAACAATTTTAACTGTACAATTGTTTATCATGGATATCATTTCGCAAGACTTGCCTAATTTGATACATTTGTGTCAGGTGTAGACAACTTATTTATTCTGCCTATTTTATGGGTGGGGCCAGATTATTTACAACGGGAGGCTCACAACCAAATACAGCAACTTTTTCAACATGATGTCTCATATCAAAAAAGTAGATTGGTGAATCATTTTCAGATGTATACATTTACACTGATGCTTTGGGTATTGTAGGGGCAGGGTGATATGCAATTTGACACAAATGTATCAAATTAGGCAGGCACTTGCCCCCTCCCCCCCCCCCACTTTAGAAAAGGTCCTGGTTGTTATTTCAATAAAATCACAATAAGCTGAAATAGCTCAAAAATGCTTTATACACAGAACCTCCTGAAAGCAACATTTTCTCTGGGCCTGCTTAAGGGCCATGGACCCCCATGCCGTGAGCTTGCTTTGCTCACTGGTTAAGATTAAGAAATCATTTTCCAAAATGGACTCAATCAAATCACTTTTTATAAGCTGAAATAGCTCACAAATGCTCCCACAGAGCCTCATGAATCCAAAATTTTCAAGGGGCCCTAAAGCAGGCCCCAGACCCCACGCGGTAAGCTCGCTTTGTTCGCTGGCTCACTCCACTTGCTGGTTTGGATCCCCCCTTTCAATATCATTCCACCGCCGTTGCTTCAGAGGGAATACCTCAGGATAATTGGGACCATACCAAGCTTTTGATAAAGATAATAAATCGATAATTTGTAAGCAGGCAGTTACCAAGGGTGTGCACACAGGACACATCCTTTGACTGTGAGTCATTGAGCGCTATAACAGGCCATAAAACAATACGAACAAAGAAGCGTAAGATTTGTAGCTTTGCATGGTGAAAAGGATAAGTAAAGACACCAGTGTTGGAGCAAAGGCTTTGATCCTCAAGGCCAAGGCTTTGACCCTCAAGGCCAAGGCGTTGACCTCAAGGCCAAGGCCAAGGCCAAGGCCAAGGCTTTTGCCCTCAAGCCTTAAGGCTAAGGCTAAGGCCAAGGCCCTAAAATCAAGCCTTAAGGCCAAGGCTCAGCATCAAGGCACTACATCACTGAAAGACATCACTGAAAGACATCACTGAAAGACATCACTGAAAGACACCATGTGACACCATGTGAAAATTCTCTTTTGAGTAGTAATTAGTTCTGAAACGAACTGGTGGTTATAACTCAACGTTTCGGTCAGTACCCTCTGATCTTAACTCAACGTTTCGGTCAGTACCCTCTGATCATCTTCAGGAGAAGCAATAGGCCCAGGAGAAAGGAAAGATGGATGAAGAAAACCAATTATTTTGTAACATGATGTACTCAATTAGCCGTTTGGGGTGTGATAGACGCAACAGGAGGCCGCTTTTCAGAGTGGATGAGTAAATTCAAAAGAGTTCACCCACTGTAAACAGTGCCCTCCTACTGTATCCACCATACCTCAACAAGGCTTATATACTATCATACTGACTCTTGATCTATATATACTGTCTCCATCCACTCAAAGAGTGCCACAATTAATATTTCAAATGATGATACCATTATTATTAGCCTTTTGAGTAGTAAGTGGTTCTGAAAAGAACCAGTTAGTTACAACTCTGGTTCTTTTTAGAACCAATTATAATCAAAAGAGCATTGTTTACATGGTGCAAAGAGTCTTTACTTATCCTTTTCACCACGCAAAGCTACAAGTCTTAATTATATCCTTTTGGAAAAAGATATATTCATAACAGCTATGCTGAAGCTGCATAAAAAAAAATGTTTTGTTAAGGCCAAAAAAGTCTCCGGTTTCTGGTCAAAGGTCGTCTCCAAAATTGGTGCAGTAACACGTTTTATTTTTTTTTGAAATACGTGATACGTGTATACGTGGTTATTTGAACCAGACCAAATTTCCCAAACACTAAGAGAGTCCTCACAACCATTCATACCTCTATCTGAAAAGGTTGTTTAAAATACAGCATGGTAGTATTTTAATCGATCCAACAATTTTGGCTGCAATTGTACATCGTTTCATAGAAGAACTAGGGAAAACAATAATTTAAAAAATGCCGACGCGCGGCTCTTGACACCAAAAAACGGATTCTTGTTTTTTTTTTTGGCCAGATGGCAGCTTTTTGTAAAATTGACAAAGCAATTCCTGTTTTCTCTAAGATAAACGCACATCAGTAGAAACAATTTATAATAAATAATCATTCATTAATTTGATAATCTTGTAAATTGCAATGTCATACCTTCCCTTTAAATAATTTGTTATTAATAATTTGTGTTATTTGTAGCTAACAAATATCACAACAATAAGCATAGTTTTTGTTGTAAAATTGGGGCATGCCCTTAAAGATATATCACCCCATGTTTGGCTCAAGAGACCCACAAAAATAATTTTTTTAAAGTGAACGAATTTTGAAAGGTAATATCATTATTAAATGGGAAAATATATGAAATTTGGATGTCGAAAACTGTATAAAACAATATTTAAAATGTGCATGATTCTGATTGACAGTAGCACTGGCTGCTGCTGCACACGACCTCATGCAAGCTGAGGACTAAAACAGTAGACCAGCATTTTATTCATTTGATTTGTTTATTTTACTGATACTATTCCTTGACAGATTTTTGTTCAATGTCTCAAATGACAGCTTATAACTTCCTTAACCCCAGAAATATAGCAGTTCAATATTGAAATCGATTTTTTGACTGTCAAATTGGCCAAACACAGGTGATATATCTTGAAATGATGTAGACCTATGCTTGCTAGTTCGTTTGTTGTTCAATGTTAAAGTTTTTTTTAGCAATGTCATTAAACAAAAAAAAAAAAGTTTTGCCTGGTAGGCTGGTTTGGAACCACGGTGGTTCTTCTTTAAGAAAGTCAATTGAAGTCTGACTTATATACGTCAGAAAGAAATACCCAAATTTTTTTTTTTAAATTTTGTACATTTGTGAATTCCAAGGAGGTAGCGGTGATGCCCCTCCCCACCTGTAGGCTAGGATTACAGCCTATCCTGCACGCCCCCCCCCCCGCCTCCAACAAAATAACAAAAAATAAATAAATAAAATGTACACAATATTGCTGCATGTTTAGCCAGGGAAGGGGGGTGGACACCACAAAATTGCTATACGGACAAAATATAGTACCATGACCAAACAAAAACATCTGTAGTATTTGATTTTTGGGGAGTGCCCCTTTTCCTTTCTGAATTTTTCTCCATCCGCTTCTGATATGTAAAGTACCGGTAGCATGTAGCTCACTACATTGTTGGATTACTTTTTGCTATGTATTCTCGTAGGAAACAAAGAGCGGCTTGCTTTCCACACTGTAAAATGAACGAAATAGAAACAAATAAATATATAAATAAATAAAATAAATAAATAAACACTTCAAGTATATTTTAATCAGAACAATAAACTGTAAGAAGCAAAGGGGGATGACCTTCCCTTATTCCCACTTTCTCATTGTTTTCTCGTTTTGGGAAACATACTTCAGAGAGGGCACATCGAGTTTGTCATTTTCAACTCATCATCATTAGTCAATTTTACTTTTAAAACCTGAAAAAAAGTTAGTCCAATAAGACAATGATTTGAGTTGGTGCGTCCTGCCCCCGTTGGCAAAGTCTTGGATTCATCATTGCTATTTGCATCATTGGATATTATCTTTTCAACTCGCCAGTTCTATAAACTCATTTTTTTTTCAATCTGTAGGCCTATGAATAAATATCACGACCCTATAACTTTTGAATACCTGATTCAATTTATTTTGTTTGTTTTTTTACCAGAAAAAGGGTCCTATAATTTGCTGAAAGCACCTCAGTAGATATCAACATTTGCTCTCCAATTCAAAATTGTAAATGAATGTTCACAATTAATTTACTTAGTTTTACGAATGGTGTATAACCATCCTTGAAGTTGTTACTGTTTTCAATAAAATGTATTTCTCAAATAAATCGCAAATACAATTTGTTTATAAAACAAACCCAGTAGGTTTATGAAGAAAACACCTCATGTTTCCACTTTTGTCTGTGTCAATTGTGGCATCCAGAATGTTCTTGCTTCGAATCATGGTTCCAAACATTAGCTTGATGTCTTCAGTCAAGGGTTCGCCATGCTAGGAATAAAAGTAAATTATTTTGCTAGTTTTACTAAAATTATAGCGCCAGGGGCACAAATTTGGATGTTTGATAACATCCTTAACATCCTTCACACATATACTTTTTATGTTAATCAGTGATCTATTTTTTGTTACTACAGACTCAAAATACCACAGGGAAAAAGGTGACATTTCAAGCCATTTCCTTCTTTTCTGTTATCCCTTCAGTTGGAGATTATTTGCCCATTTCATATTTTCATCTGTTTTGTATTACATACTTTTGTTTTAATGTATGTCACACAATCTTTATAGAAGTGTAAGATTTATTAAGACACGAGTGACTCAGGTTTGTGGGTTACAAGCAATGGTTTAATAACAACGCAAAGTATGGTGGCCTACAAGTGCCATACGTGACATCTCCTTTTTTTTATACAAAGAAATGTAGAAATAAACCTTTACCAAAGAAAGAAAACTGACGGAGCCTTTGAGTTCTTAAAGTCCACGCATTTCTGGGATCTAAAGGTTGTCTAGATGAGGCAATGTTCACAAGCTGAACTTGGCACTGAGTGTTCAATCGGGTTACTTGAGAGCCTGTGTTTAAGTTCAGTTTTTTTTTTATTACACTAGTAAATGGCTTGAGTACAGTTCAAATCGAATCACAGTTATTGGGTAACTTGCAAAACTCAATAAAACTGGTTCTAAACAACAACAACAAACTTGGTTGTAACATATTTACAAGAAGTCACTGTTTGGCGGTATGATGTGTATCCTTACAGATCTAAACGTTTGGGTGGTTTGCTAAGACGTCCACTTCGTGTCACATAAGTGGGAGGTTCTCTGAGTGGCATTGTGTCATCTGGTTTTGATAGTTCAGGGGCTGACTTTTGAACAGGATTAGAAACAGGTTCAGGAGTTGGCTTCGTTTTGGGTTGCTGTGGCGGATTGGATGGAAGTAGAGTTGGTTGATCATTCTCGGGGACTGCTGGTGACTGGTGTTTGTTTGCATTGTGTGAAGATAGACGGAGATGTCTTCGGTTACGTCGGTATTTCCGCCCACCATGTTCTACCACGTATGATCTTGGTGTTGTATGATGATCTATCACTGTGGCTGGAATCCACTTCTTAGCACCCGGGAATGGTGCCATTCTTACAGGATCTCCTGGTTTAATTAAGCACGGGTAAGTCTTTACCTGCTTTCTGGTTGAAGTAGTGCTTCTGTTTTGCTTTGTCTTCCTTGAGGCGTTGTTTGACTTCGGTTGAGTTGTAGGTCTTGGGTTGAAGAAGTGATCGCGCAACTGGTAATTTGTTGCGGGGTCTGTGGCCCATCAGGAGTTGAGCTGGTGACAGGTCACAGCTTGCTAGTGGAGTTGTTCGGTAATCTAGAAGTGCTAGATGTTTGTCATTGCACTTGTTCCACATGCGCTTAACTGTCTGGGCTGCACGCTCTGCTTCACCATTGCACTGTGGGTGGGGTGGTGTGGTGAGGAGGTGATGTGATCGATTTGATAGTCACTACAGAAATTGTCAAACTCGCGTGAACTATACTGCGGTCCATTGTCTGTCCTCAGCTTCTCAGGAATGCCGTGACGACCAAACTGAGACTTCAGAATGTTAATTGTTGCAGCACTGGTCGTTTCTGATGTCAGTTCGTCGACCTCAATATATTTAGAGAAATAGTCGACTGTGAGTAGGTACTGATGTCCTTCGAATTCGAACAAGTCTGACCCCAACTCAATCCATGGTAGGTCTGGTACCTTTGTTGGCTTCAGGGTCTCGGAGGGCTGTCGATTTTGATGTGAGTTGCACTCAGGACAATCCTCTACAAGTTCCTGTACTTGTTGGTTCATCCCTGGCCAGGAGAGAGCTTCTCTAGCACGCTGTTTGCATTTGGTGATACCCAGATGCGAAGCATGTATCAAAGTGAGCATGCCACGTCTCATGGTTGGTGGAACGACAATCCTCATACCTTTGTAGATGATGCCGTTTGTGACAGAGAGCTCATCCCGGTAGTTCCAATACTCTCGTATCGAATGTGGCGTCTCTTGTTTAGTGTCTGGCCAGCCTTTTAAGATCATCGCATGTAGCTCATTCAGCTCATCTGCGGTCTTTACTTGGAATTCATGGTATCGTGATGGAGTGACTGAGATGTAGTCTACCATGTTGATGATGACTGGTTTCATGTCTGGTTCGGCTTCAGGCAAGTTGGCTCGGCTGAGAGCATCTCCAAGTGGTATATCTTTGCCTGGTTTGTATTTCACTTCCAGATCATAAGGTTGAAGTCTCAACAGCATCGATTGGAGTCTCATAGGGGCTGATAGGAGAGGCTTGACATAGATGCTCTGAAGCGGTTTGTGGTCACTTTCGATGGTCACCCTCTTACCGAAGATGTAATGGTGAAACTTTTTGCAGCTATGCACGATCGCCAGCATCTCCTCGATTTGAGCATACCTAGTCTCTGTAGGTGTCATTGCTCTTGATGTATATGCTACTGGTCTACCTTCCTGCAAGATGACTCCTCCAAGGGCATAGCTACTAGCATCACATTGGATTGTTATCTCTTTTTGGACGTCGTAGTAAGCCAGTACTGGTGCTGAGACACAAAGTTCTTTCAGTTTCTTAAAGCTTTGTTTCTGTGGCTTGTCCCAGTGAAACGAGACTTCCTTTTTCATCACTTGGCGAAGGGGCTGGTCAATTTCACTCAAGTTAGGAATGAACTTGGCTAGGTACTGGATACAGCCAAGAAATCTTCGGATGTCCTCTTTTGACTTTGGTTCCGGCATCTCTCTCATAGCCCTCACTTTGTTTGGGTCTGGCTTCAACCCGTTGTCAGTCACCAAATGGCCAACGTACTTGACTTGTCGTTGTTTAATTTGGCATTTATCAAAGTTGAGCTTTAGGTTCCACTGTGTTGCTCTAGCGACGACTGCTTTCATTATCTTGTCGTGGTGTTTGGGGTCTTTGCCTGCGATCAATATGTCATCCATAATGGCGCGTGCTCCATCTATGCCTTCTAGCATGTTATCCATTATTCGTTGGTAGATTTCTGGGGCACTCTTGATTCCGAATGGTAGTCTCAACCATCTATAACGGCCTATTGGTGTATTGAAGGTTGTTAAGAGACTCGACTCGTAATCAAGTTCTATCTGCAGGAACCCTGACTTGGCATCTATCACGGAGAAAACCTTGGCACCTGGCATTGATGCCACTACTTCTTCGACTGTGGGGATTGGATAATGTTCACGACGTATTGCTCTGTTGAGATCTTTTGGGTCGGAACATATGCGCACTTTCCCATTCTTCACCACGCTGACCATTGAACTCACCCAGTCGGTTGGTTCTGTGACTTTTATAATGTGGTGGTCGCTTTCCATCTCATGTAGTTTTTCAACAATCTTTGCTCTCAGTGCTTGTGGCTGTCTTCTGGGACCACGGACGACAGGTCTCACTGAAGGGTCAATCTTCAGGGAATACTTTCCTGGAAGTGTTCCTGTCGTTAATTTGAGCTCTGGGTACTGCTCAATGCCGAAGACTCTTTCAATGAGGCCTAGTTGTTTACTGACAGTTCCGCTCAGGAGTGTCGGTTTCTGCTCTGCATGTACAACATAGTATTGTACATCAATACATTTGTCCTTATGACGTGTCTGCAGTGTTACAGAGCCTACGACCTTCAGCTGGTTGTTAGAATATGACTCGAACTTACGGTGAGTTTTGTGCAGTTCTTGGTCACATCCTAGCCTCTGGTAGATGTGTAGTGGCATTATGGACTTAGCCGATCCTGTATCTATCTGTGTCTGCAGCGGTTTGCCATTAACCGTGACAGTCTCGTGCCACTCACTCGTTGCCTCACCCTCAACTGCACTGATAAGGTGTGTGTACTCTTCTTCTGAAGAAAAGTCATCTGCGACTGTATCGTCTGAATCAGTATCAGCTCGAACCATGTGTGTTGCGAGCCGTTTTCTACACACAGATGCGAAGTGGTTCATTTTGTGGCAGAAATCACATTTTTGGTCCTTGGCAGGGCACTTCTTATGTGTTGCCTCATACCCGCATTTGGGACATGTCTTTGCTTTAGGCTTGCCGGATGCGGTTTCACCTTTGCTCGGTCTTGGCATTTCACCACTGCGTCTGTGTCGCTGTGACTGTGGGTCGCGTGGCTTGGTTTTTCCTCGATTGGAATGTGGACGTGATTTTATGGCATTGACTTTGTGATCCTCATCTTTGCTAATTTCTTTTAGGCTGTCTTGTGAGGTCTCGTAGTTCTGCCCAATCTTGATCGCCATCTCTAAAGTCAAATCATCCCCTTTGTCCAGACACTTTTCGCGAACTGTGTGATGGAACGCGCGCAGTACGATAGAGTCTCTGATCATTCGCTCTTCATCTTGGTAACCGCAATCTTTGACCAGGAGTCTGAGGTCAGTTACGAAGCTGTCAAATTTCTCTCCTTCGTTCTGTTTTCGGCGGTGGAAGTTTACTGTTGCACGAATTTGGTTCTTCCGTGGGGCAACGTAATGCTCGTATTTAGCGTAAACTCCTTGAAGTGTGTCGTATTCAGCTGGTTGACCCTCTGTTGGTGTGGCCCAGATGAATGTCTGATAGACTTCACGGCCCTTATCGCCGATGTAGGTCATTAAGTAGTTGACCTATTCAACCTCAGACTTGCTGGCTAGTGGTCCTTTGAATGTAAACTCGCAATGTTGTTTGAACCTCTTCCATTCTTTGGGAAGATCTGGTTTTTGCCAGTTCATTGTTGGTTTTTCGCCTTTGGACATTTTTTTTTTGACGATTTTGTTTCTTCCAGGCCTCCGTAGATTTTTAATGTTGTGCGGGGATAGGTATACAAGCCGAAATTTGAAGAAAAGTTTGTGAGTTTATTTCACTGTTGGTAGTACTTACTCTACAGTTGTTCAAAACTGAGTTTTAGTGATATTTACGGTGTGGAATGCAAGTTATTTAACACTGTGCGCGTCTTTATAGCACGTGTTAAATTTTACTCACTTTCCGTGTCCGTCGGAATTCACAGTTATTTCGGTCTACACATGCACTATTCACCCTTCAGAAGCTCTGGTGTTCATGCACACCCCTTTTTCTGAGTTTCTGTTGTATTTTCGTCTAAAGTCTTTCACAGTAATCAGTCTTACGGCAGGCCGTTGCACTGTTGTAGCGATGCACTTTAGTTTTTTTTTTTCTTCACGAAAAAAATGCAGCGTGACTAACTCAGTTAACGTTAGCATTGAATTGCACGTTGTTGTTTTTTTCTCTTCAACGTTGTTTTGCTGATTTTTCTCAATAATGCACAATTATTTGTGGAACTCACTGCCTCCAATGTGTCAAGAAATCACCTTGTAACAGACGGGTGGGCTGTTTTTGATTGCTACCCCAACGTTTTCAGCGTTTTGGGGGCTTCACTTCTGACACCATGTAAGATTTATTAAGACACGAGTGACTCAGGTTTGTGGGTTACAAGCAATGGTTTAATAACAACGCAAAGTATGGTGGCCTACAAGTGCCATACGTGACAGAAGTACGACAAGTATTTTAGGAGAAGTGCGTGAATAACTATTTAGCGACACTCGCCCGAGCCACGACCGATCAAAATGATAGATTTCAAAATGGCTTTACAGATGCCCCCAGATGGAGTCCACAGGGTTCAAACGGTGGGTTTCCACCCAAAAAAAGCATGCGCTATGTGGGGGTGGGGAACAATATTTTTTACTTTGGGGGGAAAAATGTTGTCAAACTTTCAGAGCAATTTTGATGAATTCTGCCCTAGCCGGTATGGTCAAAAATTCTGAATTTGGGCCCAAATTAGGTGACTTTTTTTTGTCTCGGAATCACTTCAAAATCGATATGTAAATGAAATGGGGTGTGACGGACAAAATTGGTTTGGGAAACGGGTCTCTGTGGCCACTATCTGAGGAACTGAGGGCAAATTTTTGAAAGGACTTTTTCTGGTCAAGTTAATTTGGCACAAAATTTTTACACATTTGGCACAAAGTTTACAAAGTAGCTTTTATGGGAGAATGACAAAGAAAATCACTGAAATTTCACAGGCGGGCTACCCTAGCAGACTGATCACATTGCTGAGTTACAGGTCCCCATACGACGTCAAGTATTTCAGGAGTAATGCGCAAATAACTATTTAGCTAGACTCGCCCGAATCACGACCGATCAAAATGACAGATTTCAGGTCCCCCCCCCCTCCACCCAGAAGTCCATCGGGCTCAAACAGTGGGTACCCCCAAATAAAAATCATGTGCATAATGGGTGTGGGGACAATATTTTTGAGTTTGGGGGGGTAAAAAATTTCGAGATTTCCGACCCAATTTTGGAAAATTTTGCCCTAGCCGGTATGGTCAAAAATTCTGATTTTGGGCACAAAATAGGTGTTTTTTTTCTCGTCTAGGAATCGCCTCAAATTCGATATGTAAATGGAATGGGGTCTCACGGTCAAAATTGGTTTAGGGAACGGGTCTCGGCGGCCACTATCTGAGGAACTGAGGGCAAATTTTTGAAAGGACTTTTCTGGTCAAGTTAATTTGGAAATTTTTTACACATTTGGCACAAAGTTTACAAAAGTAGCTTTTATGGGAGAATGACCAAAAACAAATCACTGAAATTTCACACAGGCGGGCTACCCCAGCAGACGGATCACATTGCCGAGTTACAGGTCCCTACGACTAGTACTGCAGGAGTAATGCGCAAATAACTATTTAGCTAGACTCGCCCGAATCACGACCGATCAAAATGACAGATTTCAGGGACCCCCCCCCCCTCCCACCCAGAAGTCCATCGGGCTCAAACAGTGGGCTCCCACCAAATAAAAATCATGCATAATGGGTGTGGGGACAATATTTTTGAGTTTGGGGGGGGGTAAAGAATTTCGAGATTTCAGACCCAATTTTGGAAAATTTTGCCCTAGCCGGTATGGTCAAAAATTCTGATTTTGGGCACAAAATAGGTGTTTTTTTTCTCGTCTAGGAATCGCCTCAAATTCGATATGTAAATGGAATGGGGTCTCACGGTCAAAATTGGTTTAGGGAACGGGTCTCGGCGGCCACTATCTGAGGAACTGAGGGCAAATTTTTGAAAGGACTTTTCTGGTCAAGTTAATTTGGAAATTTTTTACACATTTGGCACAAAGTTTACAAAAGTAGCTTTTATGGGAGAATGACCAAAAAAAACATCACTGAAATTTCACACAGACGGGCTACCCCCGCAGACGGATCACATTGCCGAGTTACAGGTTCCATCTACATGTACTGCAGGAGTAATGCGCAAATAACTATTTAGCTAGACTCGCCCGAATCACGACCGATCAAAATGACAGATTTCAGGGACCCCCCCCCTCCCACCCAGAAGTCCATCGGGCTCAAACAGCGGGTTCCCACCAAATAAAAATCATGCATAATGGGTGTGGGGACAATATTTTTGAGTTTGGGGGGGGTAAAAAATTTCGAGGTTTCAGACCCAATTTTGGGAAAGTTTGCCCTAGCCGGTATGGTCAAAAATTCTGATTTTGGGCACAAAATAGGTGTTTTTTTCTCGTCTAGGAATCGCCTCAAATTCGATATGTAAATGGAATGGGGTCTCACAGTCAAAATTGGTTTAGGGAACGGGTCTCGGCGGCCACTATCTGAGGAACTGAGGGCAAATTTTTGAAAGGACTTTTCTGGTCAAGTTAATTTGGAAATTTTTTACACATTTGGCACAAAGTTTACAAAAGTAGCTTTTATGGGAGAATGACCAAAAAGAAATCACTGAAATTTCACACAGGCGGGCTACCCCAGCAGACGGATCACATTGCCGAGTTACAGGTCCCTACGACTAGTACTGCAGGAGTAATGCGCAAATAACTATTTAGCTAGACTCGCCCGAATCACGACCGATCAAAATGACAGATTTCAGGGACCCCCCCCCCCACCCAGAAGTCCATCGGGCTCAAACAGTGGGTTCCCACCAAATAAAAATCATGCACAATGGGTGTGGGGACAATATTTTTGAGTTTGGGGGGGGGTAAAGAATTTCGAGATTTCAGACCCAATTTTGGAAAATTTTACCCTAGCCGGTATGGTCAAAAATTCTGATTTTGGGCACAAAATAGGTGTTTTTTTTTCTCGTCTAGGAATCGCCTCAAATTCGATATGTAAATGGAATGGGGTCTCACGGTCAAAATTGGTTTAGGGAACGGGTCTCGGCGGCCACTATCTGAGGAACTGAGGGCAAATTTTTGAAAGGACTTTTCTGGTCAAGTTAATTTGGAAATTTTTTACACATTTGGCACAAAGTTTACAAAAGTAGCTTTTATGGAGAGAATGACCAAAAAAAAATCACTGAAATTTCACACAGGCGGGCTACCCAGCAGACGGATCACATTGCCGAGTTACAGGTCCCTACGACTAGTACTTCAGGAGTAATGCGCAAATAACTATTTAGCTAGACCGCCCGAATCACGACCGATCAAAATGACAGATTTCAAGGGACCCCCCCCTCCACCCAGAAGTCCATCGGGCTCAAACAGTGGATTCCACCAAATAAAAATCATGCATAATGGGTGTGGGGACAATATTTTTTGAGTTTGGGGGTAAAAATTTCGAGGTTTCAGACCCAATTTTGGAAAATTTTGCCCTAGCCGGTATGGTCAAAATTCTGATTTTGGGCACAAAATAGGTGTTTTTTCTCGTCTAGGAATCGCCTCAAATTCGATATGTAAATGGAATGGGGTCTCACGGTCAAAATTGGTTTAGGAACGGGTCTCGGCGGCCACTATCTGAGGAACTGAGGGGCAAATTTTTGAAAGGACTTTTCTGGTCAAGTTAATTTGGAAATTTTTACACATTTGGCACAAAGTTTACAAAGTAGCTTTTATGGGAGAATGACCAAAAAACAAATCACTGAAATTTCACACAGGCAGGCTACCCCAGCAGACGGATCACATTGCCGAGTTACAGGTCCCTACGACTAGTACTAAAGGAGTAATGCGCAAATAACTATTTAGCTAGACTCGCCCGAATCACGACCGATCAAAATGACAGATTTCAGGGACCCCCCCCTCCCAGCCAGAAGTCCATCGGGCTCAAACAGTAGGTTCCCACCAAAGAAAAATCATGCATAATGGGTGTGGGGACAATATTTTTGATTTTGGGGGAGAAAAAAAATTCGAGATTTCGGACCCAATTTGGGAAAATTTTGCCCTAGCCGGTATGGTCAAAAATTCTGATTTTGGGCACAAAATAGGTGTTTTTTTCTCGTCTAGGAATCGCCTCAAATTCTATATGTAAATGGAATGGGGTCTCACGGTCAAAATTGGTTTAGGGAACGGGTCTCGGCGGCCACTATCTGAGGAACTGAGGGCAAATTTTTGAAAGGACTTTTCTGGTCAAGTTAATTTTGGAAAATTTTTTACATTTG
>CM055836.1:16821489-16849600 GCA_029582265.1 Zoroaster sp. YZ-2022
CGGGTGTGGGGACAATATTTTGAGTTTGGGGTAAAAATTTCGAGATTTCAGACCCAATTTTGAAAATTTTGCCCTAGCCGGTATGGTCAAAAATTTGATTTTGGGCACAAAATAGGTGTTTTTTTTCTCGTCTAGGAATCGGCTCAAATTCGATATGTAAATGGAATGGGGTCTCACGGTCAAAATTGGTTTAGGGAACGGGTCTCGGTGGCCACTATCTGAGGAACTGAGGGCAAATTTTTGAAAGGACTTTTCTGGTCAAGTTAATTTGGAAATTTTTTACACATTTGGCACAAAGTTTACAAAAGTAGCTTTATGGGAGAATGACCAAAAACATCACTGAAATTTCACACAGGCGGGCTACCCCAGCAGACGGATCACATTGCCGAGTTACAGGTCCCTACGACTAGTACTTCAGGAGTAATGCGCAACAACTATTTAGCTAGACTCACTCGAATCACGACCGATCAAAATGACAGATTTCTGGGACCCTCCCACCCAGAAGTCCATCGGGCTCAAACAGTGGGTTCCCACCAAATAAAAATCATGAATAATGGGTGTGGGGACAATAATAATGAGTATGGGGGGGTAAAAAATTACGATATTTCCGACCAAATAATGGAAAATTTAGACATAGCCGTTATTGTCAAAAATTCTTATTTTGGTCACAAAATTGGTGTTTTTTTTATCGTCTATGATTCGCGTCATATTCGATATGTATATGGAATTGGGTCTCACGGTCAAAATTGGTTTAGGGAACGGGTCTCGCGGCCACTATCTGAGGAACTGAGGGCAAATTTTGAAAGGACTTTTCTGGTCAAGTTAATTTGGAAATTTTTACACATTTGGCACAAAGTTTACAAAAGTAGCTTTATGGGAGAATGACCAAAAAAATCACTGAAATTTCACACAGGCGGGCTACCCCAGCAGACGGATCACATTGCCGAGTTACAGGTCCCTACGACTAGTACTTCAGGAGTAATGCGCAAATAACTATTTAGCTAGACTCGCCCGAATCACGACCGATCAAAATGACAGATTTCAGGGACCCCCCCCCACCCATCCTCAAACAGTGGGTTCCCACCAAATAAAAATCATGCATAATGGGTGTGGGGACAATATTTTTGAGTTTGGGGGGGTAAAAAATTTCGAGATTTCCGACCCAATTTTGGAAAATTTTGCCCTAGCCGGTATGGTCAAAAATTCTGATTTTGGGCACAAAATAGGTGTTTTTTTTCTCGTCTAGGAATCGCCTCAAATTCGATATGTAAATGGAATGGGGTCTCACGGTCAAAATTGGTTTAGGGAACGGGTCTCGGCGGCCACTATCTGAGGAACTGAGGGCAAATTTTGAAAGGACTTTTCTGGTCAAGTTAATTTGGAAATTTTTACACATTTGGCACAAAGTTTACAAAAGTAGCTTTATGGGAGAATGACCAAAAACATCACTGAAATTTCACACAGGCGGGCTACCCCAGCAGACGGATCACATTGCCGAGTTACAGGTCCCTACGACTAGTACTTCAGGAGTAATGCGCAAATAACTATTTAGCTAGACTCGCCCGAATCACGACCGATCAAAATGACAGATTTCAGGGACCCCCCCCCCTCCCACCCAGAAGCCCATCGGGCTCAAACAGTGTGTTCCCACCAAATAAAAATCATGCATAATGGGTGTGGGGACAATATTTTTGAGTTTGGGGTAAAAATTTCGAGATTTCAGACCCAATTTTGGAAAATTTTGCCCTAGCCGGTATGGTCAAAAATTTGATTTTGGGCACAAAATAGGTTGTTTTTTTCTCGTCTAGGAATCGCCTCAAATTCGATATGTAAATGGAATGGGGTCTCACGGTCAAAATTGGTTTAGGAACGGGTCTCGGCGGCCACTATCTGAGGAACTGAGGGCAAATTTTGAAAGGACTTTTCTGGTCAAGTTAATTTGGAAATTTTTACACATTTGGCACAAAGTTTACAAAAGTAGCTTTTATGGAGAATGACCAAAAAACATCACTGAAATTTCACACAGGCGGGCTACCCCAGCAGACGGATCACATTGCCGAGTTACAGGTCCCTACGACTAGTACTTCAGGAGTAATGCGCAAATAACTATTTAGCTAGACTCGCCCGAATCACGACCGATCAAAATGACAGATTTCAGGGACCCCCCCCCCCCTCCCACCCAGAAGCCCATCGGGCTCAAACAGTGGGTTCCCACCAAATAAAAATCATGCATAATGGGTGGGGACAATATTTTTGAGTTTGGGGGTAAAATTTGAGATTTCCTACCCAATTTTGGAAAATTTTGCCCCAGCCGGTATGGTCAAAAATTGTGATTTTGGGCACAAAATATGTTTTTTTTTTCTCGTCTAGGAATCGCCTCAAATTCGATATGTAAATGGAATGGGGTCTCACGGTCAAAATTGGTTTAGGGAACGGGTCTCATGGCCACTATCTGAGGAACTGAGGGCAAATTTTTGAAAGGACTTTTCTGGTCAAGTTAATTTGGAAATTTTTTACACATTTGGCACAAAGTTTACAAAAGTAGCTTTTATGGGAGAATGACCAAAAAAACATCACTGAAATTTCACACAGGCGGGCTACCCCAGCAGACGGATCACATTGCCGAGTTACAGGTCCCTACGACTAGTACTTCAGGAGTAATGCGCAATAACTATTTAGCTAGACTCGCCGAATCACGACCGATCAAAATGACAGATTTCAGGGACCCCTCCCACCCAGAAGTCCATCGGCTCAAACAGTGGGTTCCCACCAAATAAAAATCATGCATAATGGGTGGGGACAATATTTTGAGTTTGGGGGTAAAAATTTCGAGATTTCAGACCCAATTTTGGAAAATTTTGCCCTAGCCGGTATGGTCAAAATTCTGATTTTGGGCACAAAATAGGTGTTTTTTTCTCGTCTAGGAATCGCCTCAAATTCGATATGTAAATGGAATGGGGTCTCACGGTCAAAATTGGTTTAGGAACGGGTCTCGCGGCCACTATCTGAGGAACTGAGGGCAAATTTTGAAAGGACTTTTCTGGTCAAGTTAATTTGGAAATTTTTACACATTTGGCACAAAGTTTACAAAAGTAGCTTTATGGGAGAATGACCAAAAAGAAATCACTGAAATTTCACACAGGCGGGCTACCCCAGCAGACGGATCACATTGCCGAGTTACAGGTCCCTACGACTAGTACTTCAGGAGTAATGCGCTAAATACTATTTAGCTAGACTCGCCGAATCACGACCGATCAAATGACAGATTTCAGGGACCCCTCCCACCCAGAAGTCCATCGGGCTCAAACAGTGGGTTCCCACCAAATAAAAATCATGCATAATGGGTGTGGGGACAATATTTTTGAGTTTGGGGGGGTAAAAAATTTCGAGATTTCCGACCCAATTTTGGAAAATTTTGCCCTAGCCGGTATGGTCAAAAATTCTGATTTTGGGCACAAAATAGGTGTTTTTTTTCTCGTCTAGGAATCGCCTCAAATTCGATATGTAAATGGAATGGGGTCTCACGGTCAAAATTGGTTTAGGGAACGGGTCTCGGCGGCCACTATCTGAGGAACTGAGGGCAAATTTTGAAAGGACTTTTCTGGTCAAGTTAATTTGGAAATTTTTTACACATTTGGCACAAAGTTTACAAAAGTAGCTTTTATGGGAGAATGACCAAAAAAAACATCACTGAAATTTCACACAGGCGGGCTACCCCAGCAGACGGATCACATTGCCGAGTTACAGGTCCCTACGACTAGTACTTCAGGAGTAATGCGCAAATAACTATTTAGCTAGACTCGTCAATCACGACCGATCAAATGACAGATTTCAGGACCCCTCCCACCCAGAAGTCCATCGGCTCAAACAGTGGGCTCCCACCAAATAAAAATCATGCATAATGGGTGTGGGGACAATATTTTTGAGTTTGGGGGGGGGTAAAGAATTTCGAGATTTCAGACCCAATTTTGGAAAATTTTGCCCTAGCCGGTATGGTCAAAAATTCTGATTTTGGGCACAAAATAGGTGTTTTTTTCTCGTCCTAGGAATCGCCTCAAATTCGATATGTAAATGGAATGGGGTCTCACGGTCAAAATTGGTTTAGGAACGGTCTCGGCGGCCACTATCTGAGGAACTGAGGGCAAATTTTTGAAAGGACTTTTCTGGTCAAGTTAATTTGGAAATTTTTACACATTTGGCACAAAGTTTACAAAAGTAGCTTTATGGGAGAATGACCAAAAAACATCACTGAAATTTCACACAGGCGGGCTACCCCAGCAGACGGATCACATTGCCGAGTTACAGGTCCCTACGACTAGTACTTCAGGAGTAATGCGCAAATAACTATTTAGCTAGACTCGCCTCAATCACGACCGATCAAAATGACAGATTTCTGGGACCCTCCCACCCAGAAGTCCATCGGGCTCAAACAGTGGGTTCCCACCAAATAAAAATCATGCATAATGGGTGTGGGGACAATATTTTGAGTTTGGGGGTAAAATTTCGAGATTTCAGACCCAATTTTGGAAAATTTGCCCTAGCCGGTATGGTCAAAATTCTGATTTTGGGCACAAAATAGGTGTTTTTTTTCGTCTAGGAATCGCCTCAAATTCGATATGTAAATGGAATGGGGTCTCACGGTCAAAATTGGTTTAGGGAACGGGTCTCGCGGCCACTATCTGAGGAACTGAGGGCAAATTTTGAAAGGACTTTCTGGTCAAGTTAATTTGGAAATTTTTTACACATTTGGCACAAAGTTTACAAAAGTAGCTTTTATGGGAGAATGACCAAAAAAATCACTGAAATTTCACACAGGCGGGCTACCCCAGCAGACGGATCACATTGCCGAGTTACAGGTCCCTACGACTAGTACTTCAGGAGTAATGCGCAAATAACTATTTAGCTAGACTCACCCGAATCACGACCGATCAAAATGACAGATTTCAGGGACCCCCCCCCTCCCACCCAGAAGTCCATCGGGCTCAAACAGTGGGTTCCCACCAAATAAAAATCATGCATAATGGGTGTGGGGACAATATTTTGAGTTTGGGGTAAAATTTCGAGATTTCAGACCCAATTTTGTAAAATTTTACCCAGCCCGTATGGTAAAAAATTTTTTATTTTGGGCAAAAAATTGTTTGTTTTTTTCTCGTCTAGGAATCGCCTCAAATTCGATATGTAAATGGAATGGGGTCTCACGGTCAAAATTGGTTTAGGGAACGGGTCTCGGCGGCCACTATCTGAGGAACTGAGGGCAAATTTTTGAAAGGACTTTTCTGGTCAAGTTAATTTGGAAATTTTTTACACATTTGGCACAAAGTTTACAAAAGTAGCTTTTATGGGAGAATGACCAACAGAAAATCACTGAAATTTCACACAGGCGGGCTACCCCAGCAGACGGATCACATTGCCGAGTTACAGGTCCCTACGACTAGTACTTCAGGAGTAATGCGCAAATAACTATTTAGCTAGACTCGCCCGAATCACGACCGATCAAAATGACAGATTTCAGGACCCCTCCCACCCAGAAGTCCATCGGGCTCAAACAGTGGGTTCACACCAAATAAAAATCATGCATAATGGGTGGGGGACAATATTTTGAGTTTGGGGGTAAAAATTTCGATATTTCCGACCCTATTTTGGATAATTTTGCCCTAGCAGTTATGGTAAATAATACTGATTTTGGGCACAAAATAGGTGTTTTTTTTCTCGTCTAGGAATCGCCTCAAATTCGATATGTAAATGGAATGGGGTCTCACGGTCAAAATTGGTTTAGGGAACGGGTCTCGGCGGCCACTATCTGAGGAACTGAGGGCAAATTTTTGAAAGGACTTTTCTGGTCAAGTTAATTTTGAAATTTTTTACACATTTGGCACAAAGTTTACAAAAGTAGCTTTTATGGGAGAATGACCAAAAACAAATCACTGAAATTTCACACAGGCGGGCTACCCCAGCAGACGGATCACATTGCCGAGTTACAGGTCCCTACGACTAGTACTTCAGGAGTAATGCGCAATAACTATTTAGCTAGACTCGCCCGAATCACGACCGATCAAAATGACAGATTTCAGGGACCCCCCCCCTCCCACCCAGAAGTCCATCGGGCTCAAACAGTGGGTTCCCACCAAATAAAAATCATGCATAATGGGTGTGGGGACAATATTTTTGAGTTTGGGGGGGGGTAAAGAATTTCGAGATTTCAGACCCAATTTTGGAAAATTTTGCCCTAGCCGGTATGGTCAAAAATTCTGATTTTGGGCACAAAATAGGTTGTTTTTTTCTCGTCTAGGAATCGCCTCAAATTCGATATGTAAATGGAATGGGGTCTCACGGTCAAAATTGGTTTAGGAACGGGTCTCGCGGCCACTATGTGAGGAACTGAGGGCAAATTTTTGAAAGGACTTTTCTGGTCAAGTTAATTTGGAATTTTTTACACATTTGGCACAAAGTTTACAAAAGTAGCTTTTATGGGAGAATGACAAAAATAAAATCACTGAAATTTCACACAGGCGGGCTACCCCCGCAGACGGATCACATTGCCGAGTTACAGGTCCCTACGACTAGTACTTCAGGAGTAATGCGCAAATAACTATTTAGCTAGACTCGCCCGAATCACGACCGATCAAATGACAGATTTCAGGGACCCCTCCCACCCAGAAGTCCATCGGGCTCAAACAGTAGGTTCCCACCAAATAAAAATCATGCATAATGGGTGGGGACAATATTTTGAGTTTGGGGGTAAAAATTTCGAGATTTCAGACCCAATTTTGGAAAATTTTGCCCTAGCCGGTATGGTCAAAAATTCTGATTTTGGGCACAAAATAGGTTGTTTTTTTCTCGTCTAGGAATCGCCTCAAATTCGATATGTAAATGGAATGGGATCTCACGGTCAAAATTGGTTTAGGAACGGGTCTCGGCCACTATCTGAGGAACTGAGGGCAAATTTTTGAAAGGACTTTTCTGGTCAAGTTAATTTGGAAATTTTTACACATTTGGCACAAAGTTTACAAAAGTAGCTTTTATGGGAGAATGACCAAAAACATCACTGAAATTTCACACAGGCGGGCTACCCCAGCAGACGGATCACATTGCCGAGTTACAGGTCCCTACGACTAGTACTTCAGGAGTAATGCGCAAATAACTATTTAGCTAGACTCGCCCGAATCACGACCGATCAAAATGACAGATTTCAGGGACCCCCTCCCACCCAGAAGTCCATCGGGCTCAAACAGTAGGTTCCCACAAACTAAAAATCATGCATAATGGGTGTGGGGACAAAAATTTTGAGTTTGGGGGTAAAAATTTGGAGATTTCCGACCCAATTTTGGAAAATTTTGCCCTAGCCGGTATGGTCAAAAATTCTGATTTTGGGCACAAAATAGGTTGTTTTTTTCTCGTCTAGGAATCGCCTCAAATTCGATATGTAAATGGAATGGGGTCTCACGGTCAAAATTGGTTTAGGGAACGGGTCTCATGGCCACTATCTGAGGAACTGAGGCAATTTTTGAAAGGACTTTTCTGGTCAAGTTAATTTGGAAATTTTTTACACATTTGGCACAAAGTTTACAAAAGTAGCTTTTATGGGAGAATGACCAAAAAAAACATCACTGAAATTTCACACAGGCGGGCTACCCCAGCAGACGGATCACATTGCCGAGTTACAGGTCCCTACGACTAGTACTTCAGGAGTAATGCGCAAATAACTATTTAGCTAGACTCGCCCGAATCACGACCGATCAAAATGACAGATTTCAGGGGCCCCCCCCCCTCCCACCCAGAAGTCCATCGGGCTCAAACAGTGTGTTCCCACCAAATAAAAATCATGCATAATGGGTGTGGGGACAATATTTTGGAGTTTGGGGGTAAAAATTTCGATATTTCAGACCCAATTTTCGAAAACTTTGCCCCAGCCGGCATGGTCAAAAATTTGGTTTTGGGCACAAAATTGGTGTTTTTTTTTCTCGTCTAGGAATCGCCTCAAATTCGATATGTAAATGGAATGGGGTCTCACGGTCAAAATTGGTTTAGGGAACGGGTCTCGGCGGCCACTATCTGAGGAACTGAGGGCAAATTTTTAAAAGGACTTTTCTGGTCAAGTTAATTTGGAAATGTTTTACACATTTGGCACAAAGTTTACAAAAGTAGCTTTTATGGGAGAATGACCAAAAAAATCACTGAAATTTCACACAGGCGGGCTACCCCAGCAGACGGATCACATTGCCGAGTTACAGGTCCCTACGACTAGTACTTCAGGAGTAATGCGCAATAACTATTTAGCTAGACTCGCCCGAATCACGACCGATCAAAATGACAGATTTCAGGGACCCCTCCCACCCAGAAGCCCATCGGGCTCAAACAGTGGGTTCCCACCAAATAAAAATCATGCATAATGGGTGGGGACAATATTTTTGAGTTTGGGGGGGTAAAAAATTTCGAGATTTCCGACCCAATTTTGGAAAATTTTGCCCTAGCCGGTATGGTCAAAATTCTGATTTTGGGCACAAAATAGGTGTTTTTTTTCTCGTCTAGGAATCGCCTCAAATTCGATATGTAAATGGAATGGGGTCTCACGGTCAAAATTGGTTTAGGGAACGGGTCTCGGCGGCCACTATCTGAGGAACTGAGGGCAAATTTTTGAAAGGACTTTTCTGGTCAAGTTAATTTGGAAATTTTTTACACATTTGGCACAAAGTTTACAAAAGTAGCTTTTATGGGAGAATGACCAACAAAAAAATCACTGAAATTTCACACAGGCGGGCTACCCCAGCAGACGGATCACATTGCCGAGTTACAGGTCCCTACGACTAGTACTTCAGGAGTAATGCGCAAATAACTATTTAGCTAGACTCGCCCTAATCACGACCGATCAAAATGACAGATTTCAGGGACCCCCCCCCCCTCCCACCCAGAAGCCCATCGGGCTCAAACAGTGGGTTCCCACCATTTAAAAATCTTGCATAATGGGTGTGGGGACAATATTTTGAGTTTGGGGGTAAAGTATTTCGAGATTTCAGACCCAATTTTGGAAAATTTTGCCCTAGCCGGTATGGTCAAAATTCTGATTTTGGGCACAAAATAGGTGTTTTTTTTCTCGTCTAGGAATCGCCTCAAATTCGATATGTAAATGGAATGGGGTCTCACGGTCAAAATTGGTTTAGGGAACGGGTCTCGGCGGCCACTATCTGAGGAACTGAGGGCAAATTTTTGAAAGGACTTTTCTGGTCAAGTTAATTTGGAAATTTTTACACATTTGGCACAAAGTTTACAAAAGTAGCTTTATGGGAGAATGACCAAAAACATCACTGAAATTTCACACAGGCGGGCTACCCCAGCAGACGGATCACATTGCCGAGTTACAGGTCCCTACGACTAGTACTTCAGGAGTAATGCGCAAATAACTATTTAGCTAGACTCGCCGAATCACGACCGATCAAATGACAGATTTCAGGGACCCCCTCCCACACAGAAGCCAATGGGGCTGAAACAGTGGGTTCCCACCATATAAAAATCATGCTTAATGGGTGGGGACAATATTTTTGAGTTTGGGGTAAAAATTTCGAGATTTCAGACCCAATTTTGAAAATTTTGCCCTAGCCGGTATGGTCAAAATTCTGATTTTGGCACAAAATAGGTGTTTTTTTCTCGTCTAGGAATCGCCTCAAATTGATATGTAAATGGAATGGGGTCTCACGGTCAAAATTGGTTTAGGAACGGGTCTCGCGGCCACTATCTGAGGAACTGAGGGCAAATTTTGAAAGGACTTTTCTGGTCAAGTTAATTTGGAAATTTTTACACATTTGGCACAAAGTTTACAAAAGTAGCTTTATGGGAGAATGACCAAAAAACAATCACTGAAATTTCACACAGGCGGGCTACCCCAGCAGACGGATCACATTGCCGAGTTACAGGTCCCTACGACTAGTACTTCAGGAGTAATGCGCAAATAACTATTTAGCTAGACTCGCCCGAATCACGACCGATCAAAATGACAGATTTCAGGGACCCCCCTCCCACCCAGAAGTCCATCGGGCTCAAACAGTGGGTTCCCACCAAATAAAAATCATGCACAATGGGTGTGGGGACAATATTTTTGAGTTTGGGGGGGGGTAAAGAATTTCGAGATTTCAGACCCAATTTTGGAAAATTTTACCCTAGCCGGTATGGTCAAAAATTCTGATTTTGGGCACAAAATAGGTGTGTTTTTTCTCGTCTAGGAATCGCCTCAAATTGATATGTAAATGGAATGGGGTCTCACGGTCAAAATTGGTTTAGGAACGGGTCTCATGCACTACTATCTGAGGAACTGAGGGCAAATTTTTGAAAGGACTTTTCTGGTCAAGTTAATTTGGAAATTTTTTACACATTTGGCACAAAGTTTACAAAAGTAGCTTTTATGGGAGAATGACCAAAAACAAATCACTGAAATTTCACACAGGCGGGCTACCCCAGCAGACGGATCACATTGCCGAGTTACAGGTCCCTACGACTAGTACTTCAGGAGTAATGCGCAAATAACTATTTAGCTAGACTCGCCCGAATCACGACCGATCAAAATGACAGATTTCAGGGACCCCCCCCCCTCCCACCCAGAAGCCCATCGGGCTCAAACAGTGGGTTCCCACCAAATAAAAATCATGCATAATGGGTGTGGGGACAATATTTTGTAGTTTGGGGGTAAAATTTCGAGATTTCTGACCCAATTTTGAAAAATTTTGCCCTAGCCGGTATGGTCAAAAATTTGATTTTGGGCACAAAATAGGTTGTTTTTTTCTCGTCTAGGAATCGCCTCAAATTCGATATGTAAATGGAATGGGGTCTCACGGTCAAAATTGGTTTAGGAACGGGTCTCGGCCACTATCTGAGGAACTGAGGGCAAATTTTGAAAGGACTTTTCTGGTCAAGTTAATTTGGAAATTTTTACACATTTGGCACAAAGTTTACAAAAGTAGCTTTTATGGGAGAATGACCAAAAACATCACTGAAATTTCACACAGGCGGGCTACCCCAGCAGACGGATCACATTGCCGAGTTACAGGTCCCTACGACTAGTACTTCAGGAGTAATGCGCAAATAACTATTTAGCTAGACTCGCCCGAATCACGACCGATCAAATGACAGATTTCAGGGACCCCCTCCCACCCAGAAGTCCATCGGGCTCAAACAGTGGGTTCCCACCAAATAAAAATCATGCATAATGGGTGTGGGACAATATTTTGAGTTTGGGGGGTAAAAAACTTTGGAGATTTCCGACCCAATTTTGGAAAATTTTGCCCTAGCCGGTATGGTCAAAAATTCTGATTTTGGGCACAAAATAGGTTGTTTTTTTCTCGTCTAGGAATCGCCTCAAATTCGATATGTAAATGGAATGGGGTCTCACGGTCAAAATTGGTTTAGGGAACGGGTCTCGCGGCCACTATCTGAGGAACTGAGGGCAAATTTTGAAAGGACTTTTCTGGTCAAGTTAATTTGGAAATTTTTACACATTTGGCACAAAGTTTACAAAAGTAGCTTTATGGGAGAATGACCAAAAAAACATCACTGAAATTTCACACAGGCGGGCTACCCCAGCAGACGGATCACATTGCCGAGTTACAGGTCCCTACGACTAGTACTTCAGGAGTAATGCGCAAATAACTATTTAGCTAGACTCGCCCGAATCACGACCGATCAAAATGACAGATTTCAGGGACCCCCCCCCCTCCCACCCAGAAGTCCATCGGGCTCAAACAGTGGGTTCCCACCAAATAAAAATCATGCATAATGGGTGTGGGGACAATATTTTTGAGTTTGGGGGGGGTAAAAAATTTCGAGGTTTCAGACCCAATTTTGGGAAAATTTTGCCCTAGCCGGTATGGTCAAAAATTCTGATTTTGGGCACAAAATAGGTTGTTTTTTTCTCGTCTAGGAATCGCCTCAAATTCGATATGTAAATGGAATGGGGTCTCACGGTCAAAATTGGTTTAGGGAACGGGTCTCGCGGCCACTATCTGAGGAACTGCGGGCAAATTTTTGAAAGGACTTTTCTGGTCAAGTTAATTTGGAATTTTTTACACATTTGGCACAAAGTTTACAAAAGTAGCTTTTATGGGAGAATGACCAAAAACATCACTGAAATTTCACACAGGCGGGCTACCCATTCAGACGTATCACCACGCCGTGTTACAGCTCACTACGACTAGTACTTCAGGTTTATTTCGCAAATAACTATTTAGCTAGACTCGCCGAATCACGACCGATCAAATGACAGACAGATTTCAGGGACCCTCCCACCCAGAAGTCCATCGGGCTCAAACAGTGGGTTCCCACCAAATAAAAATCATGCATAATGGGTGTGGGGACAATATTTTTGAGTTTGGGGGTAAAATTTCGAGATTTCAGACCCAATTTTGAAAATTTTTGCCCTAGCCGGTATGGTCAAAAATTCTGATTTTGGGCACAAAATAGGTTGTTTTTTTCTCGTCTAGGAATCGCCTCAAATTCGATATGTAAATGGAATGGGGTCTCACGGTCAAAATTTGGTTTAGGAACGGGTCTCGCGGCCACTATCTGAGGAACTGAGGGCAAATTTTGAAAGGACTTTTCTGGTCAAGTTAATTTGGAAATTTTTACACATTTGGCACAAAGTTTACAAAAGTAGCTTTTATGGGAGAATGACCAAAAAAAACATCACTGAAATTTCACACAGGCGGGCTACCCCAGCAGACGGATCACATTGCCGAGTTACAGGTCCCTACGACTAGTACTTCAGGAGTAATGCGCAAATAACTATTTAGCTAGACTCGCCCGAATCACGACCGATCAAAATGACAGATTTCAGGGACCCCTCCCACCCAGAAGTCCATCGGGCTCAAACAGTGTGTTCCCACCAAATAAAAATCATGCATAATGGGTGTGGGGACAATATTTTTGAGTTTGGGGGGGGTAAAAATTTCGAGGTTTCAGACCCAATTTTGGAAAATTTTGCCCTAGCCGGTATGGTCAAAAATTCTGATTTTGGGCACAAAATAGGTGTTTTTTTTCTCGTCTAGGAATCGCCTCAAATTCGATATGTAAATGGAATGGGGTCTCACGGTCAAAATTGGTTTAGGGAACGGGTCTCGGCGGCCACTATCTGAGGAACTGAGGGCAAATTTTTGAAAGGACTTTTCTGGTCAAGTTAATTTGGAATTTTTTTACACATTTGGCACAAAGTTTACAAAAGTAGCTTTTATGGGAGAATGACCAAAAAATCACTGAAATTTCACACAGGCGGGCTAGCAGACGGATCACATTGCCGAGTTACAGGTCCCTACGACTAGTACTTCAGGAGTAATGCGCAAATAACTATTTAGCTAGACTCGCCCGAATCACGACCGATCAAAATGACAGATTTCAGGGACCCCTCCCACCCAGAAGTCCATCAGGCTCAAACAGTAGGTTCCCACCAAAAAAATCATGCATAATGGGTGTGGGGACAATATTTTTGAGTTTGGGGGTAAAATTTCGAGATTTCAGACCCAATTTTGAAATTTTGCCCTAGCCGGTATGGTCAAAATTCTGATTTTGGGCACAAAATAGGTGTTTTTTTTTCTCGTCTAGGAATCGCCTCAAATTCGATATGTAAATGGAATGGGGTCTCACGGTCAAAATTGGTTTAGGGAACGGGTCTCATGGCCACTATCTGAGGAACTGAGGGCAAATTTTGAAAGGACTTTTCTGGTCAAGTTAATTTGGAAATTTTTACACATTTGGCACAAAGTTTACAAAAGTAGCTTTTATGGGAGAATGACCAAAAAAAAATCACTGAAATTTCACACAGGCGGGCTACCCCAGCAGACGGATCACATTGCCGAGTTACAGGTCCCTACGACTAGTACTTCAGGAGTAATGCGCAAATAACTATTTAGCTAGACTCGCCCGAATCACGACCGATCAAAATGACAGATTTCAGGAACCCCCCCCCCTCCCACCCAGAAGCCCATCGGGCTCAAACAGTGGGTTCCCACCAAATAAAAATCATGCATAATGAGTGGGGACAATATTTTTGAGTTTGGGGGGGGTAAAAAATTTCGAGGTTTCAGACCCAATTTTGGAAAATTTTGCCCTAGCCGGTATGGTCAAAAATTCTGATTTTGGGCACAAAATAGGTGTTTTTTTTCTCGTCTAGGAATCGCCTCAAATTCGATATGTAAATGGAATGGGTCTCACGGTCAAAATTGGTTTAGGGAACGGGTCTCGGCGGCCACTATCTGAGGAACTGAGGGCAAATTTTTGAAAGGACTTTTCTGGTCAAGTTAATTTGGAAATTTTTTACACATTTGGCACAAAGTTTACAAAAGTAGCTTTTATGGGAGAATGACCACAAAAAACATCACTGAAATTTCACACAGGCGGGCTACCCCAGCAGACGGATCACATTGCCGAGTTACAGGTCCCTACGACTAGTACTTCAGGAGTAATGCGCAATAACTATTTAGCGAGACTCGCCCGAATCACGACCGATATAACTGACAGATTTCAGGGGCCCCCCCCCCTCACACCCAGAAGTACATCGGGCTCAAACAGTGTGTTCCCACCAAATAAAAATCATGCATAATGGGTGTGGGGACAATATTTTTGAGTTTGGGGGTGTATAAAATTTCGAGATTTCCGACCCAATTTTGGAAAATTTTGCCCTAGCCGGTATGGTCAAAAATTCTGATTTTGGGCACAAAATAGGTGTTTTTTTTCTCGTCTAGGAATCGCCTCAAATTCGATATGTAAATGGAATGGGGTCTCACGGTCAAAATTGGTTTAGGAACGGGTCTCGCGGCCACTATCTGAGGAACTGAGGGCAAATTTTTGAAAGGACTTTTCTGGTCAAGTTAATTTGGAAATTTTTACACATTTGGCACAAAGTTTACAAAAGTAGCTTTTATGGAGAATGACCAAAAAATCACTGAAATTTCACACAGGCGGGCTACCCCAGCAGACGGATCACATTGCCGAGTTACAGGTCCCTACGACTAGTACTTCAGGAGTAATGCAAATAACTATTTAGCTAGACTCGCCCGAATCACGACCGATCAAAATGACAGATTTCAGGGACCCCTTCCCACCCAGAAGTCCATCGGGCTCAAACAGTGGGTTCCCACCAAATAAAAATCATGCATAATGGGTGTGGGGACAATATTTTGAGTTTGGGGGTAAAAATTTCGAGATTTCAGACCCAATTTTGGAAAATTTTGCCCTAGCCGGTATGGTCAAAAATTTGATTTTGGGCACAAAATAGGTGTTTTTTTTCTCGTCTAGGAATCGCCTCAAATTGATATGTAAATGGAATGGGGTCTCACGGTCAAAATTGGTTTAGGAACGGGTCTCGGCGGCCACTATCTGAGGAACTGAGGGCAAATTTTGAAAGGACTTTTCTGGTCAAGTTAATTTGGAAATTGTTTACACATTTGGCACAAAGTTTACAAAAGTAGCTTTTATGGGAGAATGACCCAAAAAACATCACTGAAATTTCACACAGGCGGGCTACCCCAGCAGACGGATCACATTGCCGAGTTACAGGTCCCTACAACTGGTACTTCAGGAGTAGCAATTTAGCTAGACTCGCCCGAATCACGACCGATCAAAATGACAGATTTCAGGGACCCCCCCCCCTCCCACCCAGAAGTCCATCGGGCTCAAACAGTAGGTTTCCACCAAATAAAAATCATGCATAATGGGTGTGGGGACAATATTTTTGAGTTTGGGGTAAAATTTGGAGATTTCAGACCCAATTTTGGAAAATTTTGCCCTAGCCGGTATGGTCAAAAATTCTGATTTTGGGCACAAAATAGGTTGTTTTTTTCTCGTCTAGGAATCGCCTCAAATTCGATATGTAAATGGAATGGGGTCTCACGGTCAAAATTGGTTTAGGGAACGGGTCTCATGGCCACTATCTGAGGAACTGAGGGCAAATTTTGAAAGGACTTTTCTGGTCAAGTTAATTTGGAAATTTTTACACATTTGGCACAAAGTTTACAAAAGTAGCTTTATGGGAGAATGACCAAAAACATCACTGAAATTTCACACAGGCGGGCTACCCCAGCAGACGGATCACATTGCCGAGTTACAGGTCCCTACGACTAGTACTTCAGGAGTAATGCGCAATAACTATTTAGCCAGACTCGCCCGCATCACGACCGACAAACCGGACAGATTTCAGGGACCCCCCACCTCCCACCCAGAAGCCCATAGGGCTCAAAAAGTGTGTTCCGACCAATTAAATATCATGCATAATGGGTGTGGGGACAATATTTTTGAGTTTGGGGAGAAAAAAAATTCGAGATTTCCGACCCAATTTTGGAAAATTTTGCCCTAGCCGGTATGGTCAAAAATTCTGATTTTGGGCACAAAATAGGTGTTTTTTTTCTCGTCTAGGAATCGCCTCAAATTCGATATGTAAATGGAATGGGGTCTCACGGTCAAAATTGGTTTAGGGAACGGGTCTCGGCGGCCACTATCTGAGGAACTGAGGGCAAATTTTTGAAAGGACTTTTCTGGTCAAGTTAATTTGGAAATTTTTTACACATTTGGCACAAAGTTTACAAAAGTAGCTTTTATGGGAGAATGACCAAAAAAAACATCACTGAAATTTCACACAGGCGGGCTACCCCAGCAGACGGATCACATTGCCGAGTTACAGGTCCCTACGACTAGTACTTCAGGAGTAATGCGCAAATAACTATTTAGCTAGACTCGCCCGAATCACGACCGATCAAAATGACAGATTTCAGGGACCCCCCCCCCTCCCACCCAGAAGTCCATCGGGCTCAAACAGCGGGTTCCCACCAAATAAAAATCATGCATAATGGATGTGGGGACAATATTTTGAGTTTGGGGGTAAAAAGTTTCGAGATTTGAGACCCAATTTTGGAAAATTTTGCCCTAGGCGGTTTGGTCAAAAATTTGATTTTGGGCACAAAATAGGTGTTTTTTTTCTCGTCTAGGAATCGCCTCAAATTGATATGTAAATGGAATGGGGTCTCACGGTCAAAATTGGTTTAGGAACGGGTCTCGGCGGCCACTATCTGAGGAACTGAGGGCAAATTTTGAAAGGACTTTTCTGGTCAAGTTAATTTGGAAATTTTTACACATTTGGCACAAAGTTTACAAAAGTAGCTTTTATGGGAGAATGACCAAAAAATCACTGAAATTTCACACAGGCGCGGCTACCCCAGCAGACGGATCACATTGCCGAGTTACAGGTCCCTACGACTAGTACTTCAGGAGTAATGCGCAAATAACTATTTAGCTAGACTCGCCCGAATCACGACCGATCAAAATGACAGATTTCAGGGACCCCTCCCACCCAGAAGTCCATCGGGCTCAAACAGTGGGTTCCCACCAACTAAAAATCATGCATAATGGGTGTGGGGACAATATTTTTGAGTTTGGGGTAAAATTTCGAGATTTCAGACCCAATTTTGGAAAAATTTTGCCCTAGCCGGTATGGTCAAAAATTCTGATTTTGGGCACAAAATAGGTTGTTTTTTTCTCGTCTAGGAATCGCCTCAAATTCGATATGTAAATGGAATGGGGTCTCACGGTCAAAATTGGTTTAGGAACGGGTCTCGCGGCCACTATCTGAGGAACTGAGGGCAAATTTGAAAGGACTTTTCTGGTCAAGTTAATTTGGAAATATTTTACACATTTGGTACAAAGTTTACAAAAGTAGCTTTTATGGGAGAATGACCACAAAAAAATCACTGAAATTTCACACAGGCGGGCTACCCCAGCAGACGGATCACATTGCCGAGTTACAGGTCCCTACGACTAGTACTTCAGGAGTAATGCGCAAATAACTATTTAGCTAGACTCGCCCGAATCACGACCGATCAAATGACAGATTTCAGGGACCCCCTCCCACCCAGAAGTCCATCGGGCTCAAACAGTGGGTTCCCACCAAATAAAAATCATGCATAATGGGTGTGGGGACAATATTTTGAGTTTGGGGGTAAAAATTTCGAGGTTTCACCCAATTTTGGAAAATTTTGCCCTAGCCGGTATGGTCAAAAATTCTGATTTTGGGCACAAAATAGGTGTTTTTTTCTCGTCTAGGAATCGCCTCAAATTCCATATGTAAATGGAATGGGGTCTCACGGTCAAAATTGGTTTAGGGAACGGGTCTCGCGGCCACTATCTGAGGAACTGAGGGCAAATTTTTGAAAGGACTTTTCTGGTCAAGTTAATTTGGAAATTTTTTACATTTGGCACAAAGTTTACAAAAGTAGCTTTATGGGAGAATGACCAAAAAAATCACTGAAATTTCACACAGGCGGGCTACCCCAGCAGACGGATCACATTGCCGAGGTACAGGTCCCTACGACTAGTACTTCAGGAGTAATGCGCAAATAACTATTTAGCTAGACTCGCCCGAATCACGACCGATCAAAATGACAGATTTCAGGGACCCCCCCCCACCCAGAAGTCCATCGGGCTCAAACAGTAGGTTCCCACCAAATAAAAATCATGCATAATGGGTGTGGGGACAATATTTTGAGTTTGGGGGTAAAAATTTCGAGATTTCCGACCCAATTTTGGAAAATTTTGCCCTAGCCGGTATGGTCAAAAATTCTGATTTTGGGCACAAAATAGGTGTTTTTTTTCTCGTCTAGGAATCGCCTCAAATTCGATATGTAAATGGAATGGGGTCTCACGGTCAAAATTGGTTTAGGAACGGGTCTCGCGGCCACTATCTGAGGAACTGAGGGCAAATTTTTGAAAGGACTTTTCTGGTCAAGTTAATTTGGAAATTTTTTACACATTTGGCACAAAGTTTACAAAAGTAGCTTTTATGGGAGAATGACCAAAAAAATCACTGAAATTTCACACAGGCGGGCTACCCCAGCAGACGGATCACATTGCCGAGTTACAGGTCCCTACGACTAGTACTTCAGGAGTAATGCGCAAATAACTATTTAGCTAGACTCGCCCGAATCACGACCGATCAAAATGACAGATTTCAGGGACCCCTCCCACCCAGAAGTCCATCGGGCTCAAACAGTGGGTTCCCACCAAATAAAAATCATGCATAATGGGTGTGGGGACAATATTTTTGAGTTTGGGGGGGTAAAAAATTTCGAGATTTCCGACCCAATTTTGGAAAATTTTGCCCTAGCCGGTATGGTCAAAAATTCTGATTTTGGGCACAAAATAGGTGTTTTTTTTCTCGTCTAGGAATCGCCTCAAATTCGATATGTAAATGGAATGGGGTCTCACGGTCAAAATTGGTTTAGGGAACGGGTCTCGGCGGCCACTATCTGAGGAACTGAGGGCAAATTTTTGAAAGGACTTTTCTGGTCAAGTTAATTTGGAATTTTTACACATTTGGCACAAAGTTTACAAAAGTAGCTTTATGGGAGAATGACCAAAAACATCACTGAAATTTCACACAGGCGGGCTACCCCAGCAGACGGATCACATTGCCGAGTTACAGGTCCCTACGACTAGTACTTCAGGAGTAATGCGCAAATAACTATTTAGCTAGACTCACCCGAATCACGACCGATCAAAATGACAGATTTCAGGGACCCCCCCCCCTCCCACCCAGAAGCCCATCGGGCTCAAACAGTGGGTTCCCACCAAATAAAAATCATGCATAATGGGTGTGGGGACAATATTTTTGAGTTTGGGGGTAAAATTTCGAGATTTCAGACCCAATTTGGAAAATTTTGCCCTAGCCGGTATGGTCAAAATTCTGATTTTGGGCACAAAATAGGTTGTTTTTTTCTCGTCTAGGAATCGCCTCAAATTCGATATGTAAATGGAATGGGGTCTCACGGTCAAAATTGGTTTAGGGAACGGGTCTCATGGCCACTATCTGAGGAACTGAGGGCAAATTTTTGAAAGGACTTTTCTGGTCAAGTTAATTTGGAAATTTTTTACACATTTGGCACAAAGTTTACAAAAGTAGCTTTTATGGGAGAATGACCAAAAAGAAATCACTGAAATTTCACACAGGCGGGCTACCCCAGCAGACGGATCACATTGCCGAGTTACAGGTCCCTACGACTAGTACTGCAGGAGTAATGCGCAAATAACTATTTAGCTAGACTCGCCCGAATCACGACCGATCAAAATGACAGATTTCAGGGACCCCCCCCCGCCCTCCCACCCAGAAGTAAGTCCATCGGGCTCAAACAGTGGGTTCCCACCAAATAAAAATCATGCACAATGGGTGTGGGGACAATATTTTTGAGTTTGGGGGGGGGTAAAGAATTTCGAGATTTCAGACCCAATTTTGGAAAATTTTACCCTAGCCGGTATGGTCAAAATTTCTGTTTTTGGGCACAAAATAGGTGTTTTTTTTTCTCGTCTAGGAATCGCCTCAAATTCGATATGTAAATGGAATGGGGTCTCACGGTCAAAATTGGTTTAGGAACGGTCTCATGGCCACTATCTGAGGAACTGAGGGCAAATTTTGAAAGGACTTTTCTGGTCAAGTTAATTTGGAAATTTTTACACATTTGGCACAAAGTTTACAAAAGTAGCTTTTATGGGAGAATGACCAAAAAATCACTGAAATTTCACACAGGCGGGCTACCCCAGCAGACGGATCACATTGCCGAGTTACAGGTCCCTACGACTAGTACTTCAGGAGTAATGCGCAAATAACTATTTAGCTAGACTCGCCCGAATCACGACCGATCAAAATGACAGATTTCAGGACCCCCTCCCACCCAGAAGCCCATCGGGCTCAAACAGTGGGTTCCCACCAAATAAAAATCATGCATAATGAGTGGGGACAATATTTTTGAGTTTGGGGGGGTAAAAAATTTCGAGATTTCCGACCCAATTTTGGAAAATTTTGCCCTAGCCGGTATGGTCAAAAATTCTGATTTTGGGCACAAAATAGGTGTTTTTTTTCTCGTCTAGGAATCGCCTCAAATTCGATATGTAAATGGAATGGGGTCTCACGGTCAAAATTGGTTTAGGGAACGGGTCTCGGCGGCCACTATCTGAGGAACTGAGGGCAAATTTTTGAAAGGACTTTTCTGGTCAAGTTAATTTGGAAATTTTTACACATTTGGCACAAAGTTTACAAAAGTAGCTTTTATGGGAGAATGACCAACAAAAAATCACTGAAATTTCACACAGGCGGGCTACCCCAGCAGACGGATCACATTGCCGAGTTACAGGTCCCTACGACTAGTACTTCAGGAGTAATGCGCAACAACTATTTAGCTAGACTCGCCCGAATCACGACCGATCAAATGACAGATTTCAGGGACCCCTCCCACCCAGAAGTCCATCGGGCTCAAACAGTGGGTTCCCACCAAATAAAAATAATGCATAATGGTTGTGGGTACAATATTTTTGATTTTGGGGGGAAAAAACTTTGGAGATTTCCGACCCAATTTTGGAAAATTTTGCCCTAGCCGGTATGGTCAAAAATTCTGATTTTGGGCACAAAATAGGTTGTTTTTTTCTCGTCTAGGAATCGCCTCAAATTCGATATGTAAATGGAATGGGGTCTCACGGTCAAAATTGGTTTAGGGAACGGGTCTCATGGCCACTATCTGAGGAACTGAGGGCAAATTTTGAAAGGACTTTTCTGGTCAAGTTAATTTGGAAATTTTTTACACATTTGGCACAAAGTTTACAAAAGTAGCTTTTATGGGAGAATGACCCAAAAAAAATCACTGAAATTTCACACAGGCGGGCTACCCCAGCAGACGGATCACATTGCCGAGTTACAGGTCCCTACGACTAGTACTTCAGGAGTAATGCAAATAACTATTTAGCTAGACTCGCCCGAATCACGACCGATCAAATGACAGATTTCAGGGACCCCCCTCCCCCACAAGTCCATCGGGCTCAAACTGTGGGTTCCCACCAAATTAAAATCATGCATAATGGGTGTGGGGACAATATTTTGTGTTTGGGGGTGTAAAAAATTTCGAGATTTCCGTCCCAATTTTGGAAATTTTTGCCCTTGACGGTATGGTCAAAAATTCTGATTTTGGGCACAATATTGGTTGTTTTTTTCTCGTCTATGAATCGCCTAAAATTCGATATGTAAATGGAATGGGGTCTCACGGTCAAAATTGGTTTAGGGAACGTGTCTCGGCGGCCACTATCTGAGGAACTGAGGGCAAATTTTTGAAAGGACTTTTCTGGTCAAGTTAATTTGGAAATTTTTTACACATTTGGCACAAAGTTTACAAAAGTAGCTTTTATGGGAGAATGACCAAAAAATCACTGAAATTTCACACAGGCGGGCTACCCCAGCAGACGGATCACATTGCCGAGTTACAGGTCCCTACGACTAGTACTTCAGGAGTAATGCGCAAATAACTATTTAGCTAGACTCGCCCGAATCACGACCGATCAAAATGACAGATTTCAGGGACCCCCCCCCCTCCCACCCAGAAGCCCATCGGGCTCAAACAGTGGGTTCCCACCAAATAAAAATCATGCATAATGGGTGTGGGGACAATATTTTTGATTTTGGGGGGAAAAAAACTTTGGAGATTTCCGACCCAATTTTGGAAAATTTTGCCCTAGCCGGTATGGTCAAAAATTCTGATTTTGGGCACAAAATAGGTTGTTTTTTTCTCGTCTAGGAATCGCCTCAAATTCGATATGTAAATGGAATGGGGTCTCACGGTCAAAATTGGTTTAGGGAACGGGTCTCGGCGGCCACTATCTCAGGAACTGAGGGCAAATTTTTGAAAGGACTTTTCTAGTCAAGTAATTTGGAAATTTGTTACACATTTGGCACAAAGTTTACAAAAGTAGCTTTTATGGGAGAATGACCAAAAAAAACATCACTGAAATTTCACACAGGCGGGCTACCCCAGCAGACGGATCACATTGCCGAGTTACAGGTCCCTACGACTAGTACTTCAGGAGTAATGCGCAAATAACTATTTAGCTAGACTCGCCCGAATCACGACCGATCAAAATGACAGATTTCAGTGGCCAACCCCTCCCACCCAGAAGTCCATCGGGCTCAAACAGTAGGTTCCCACCAAATAAAAATCATGCATAATGGGTGTGGGGACAATATTTTTGAGTTTGGGGGGGGTAAAAATTTCGAGGTTTCAGACCCAATTTTGGAAAATTTTGCCCTAGCCGGTATGGTCAAAAATTCTGATTTTGGGCACAAAATAGGTGTTTTTTTTCTCGTCTAGGAATCGCCTCAAATTCGATATGTAAATGGAATGGGGTCTCACGGTCAAAATTGGTTTAGGGAAACGGGTCTCGGCGGCCACTATCTGAGGAACTGAGGGCAAATTTTTGAAAGGACTTTTCTGGTCAAGTTAATTTGGAATTTTTTTACACATTTGGCACAAAGTTTACAAAAGTAGCTTTTATGGGAGAATGACCAAAAAAAACATCACTGAAATTTCACACAGGCGGGCTACCCCAGCAGACGGATCACATTGCCGAGTTACAGGTCCCTACGACTAGTACTTCAGGAGTAATGCGCAAATAACTATTTAGCTAGACTCGCCCGAATCACGACCGATCAAAATGACAGATTTCAGGGACCCCCCCCCCTCCCACCCAGAAGTCCATCGGGCTCAAACAGCGGGTTCCCACCAAATAAAAATCATGCATAATGGGTGTGGGGACAATATTTTTGAGTTTGGGGGGGGTAAAAAATTTCCAGGTTTCAGACCCAATTTTGGAAAATTTTGCCCTAGCCGGTATGGTCAAAAATTCTGATTTTGGGCACAAAATAGGTGTTTTTTTTCTCGTCTAGGAATCGCCTCAAATTCGATATGTAAATGGAATGGGGTCTCACGGTCAAAATTGGTTTAGGGAACGGGTCTCGGCGGCCACTATCTGAGGAACTGAGGGCAAATTTTTGAAAGGACTTTTCTGGTCAAGTTAATTTGGAAATTTTTTACACATTTGGCACAAAGTTTACAAAAGTAGCTTTTATGGGAGAATGACCAAAAAAAAAAAACATGAAATTTCACACAGGCGGGCTACCCCAGCAGACGGATCACATTGCCGAGTTACAGGTCCCTACGACTAGTACTTCAGGAGTAATGCGCAAATAACTATTTAGCTAGACTCGCCCGAATCACGACAGATCAAATTGACATATTTCTGGGACACCCCCCCCCATCCCACCCACAAGCCCATCGGGCTCAAACAGTGGGTTCCCACCAAATAAAAATCATGCATAATGGGTGTGGGGACAATATTTTTGAGTTTGGGGGTAAAAATTTCGAGATTTTCAATTTTGGAAAAATTTTGCCCTAGCCGGTATGGTCAAAATTCTGATTTTGGGCACAAAATAGGTGTTTTTTTCTCGTCTAGGAATCGCCTCAAATTCGATATGTAAATGGAATGGGTCTCACGGTCAAAATTGGTTTAGGAACGGGTCTCGCGGCCACTATCTGAGGAACTGAGGGCAAATTTTTGAAAGGACTTTTCTGGTCAAGTTAATTTGGAAATTTTTACACATTTGGCACAAAGTTTACAAAAGTAGCTTTTATGGGAGAATGACCAAAAAAATCACTGAAATTTCACACAGGCGGGCTACCCCAGCAGACGGATCACATTGCCGAGTTACAGGTCCCTACGACTAGTACTTCAGGAGTAATGCGCAAATAACTATTTAGCTAGACTCGCCCGAATCACGACCGATCAAAATGACAGATTTCAGGGACCCCTCCCACCCAGAAGTCCATCGGGCTCAAACAGTGGTTCCCACCAAATAAAAATCATGCATAATGGGTGTGGGGACAATATTTTTGAGTTTGGGGGTAAAAATTTCGAGATTTCAGCACTTTTTGGAAAATTTTGCCCTAGCCGGTATGGTCAAAAATTTGATTTTGGGCACAAAATAGGTGTTTTTTTCTCGTCTAGGAATCGCCTCAAATTCGATATGTAAATGGAATGGGGTCTCACGGTCAAAATTGGTTTAGGAACGGGTCTCGCGGCCACTATCTGAGGAACTGAGGGCAAATTTTTGAAAGGACTTTTCTGGTCAAGTTAATTTGGAAATTTTACACATTTGGCACAAAGTTTACAAAAGTAGCTTTTATGGGAGAATGACCAAAAAAAAATCACTGAAATTTCACACAGGCGGGCTACCCCAGCAGACGGATCACATTGCCGAGTTACAGGTCCCTACGACTAGTACTTCAGGAGTAATAGCTAGACTCGCCCGAATCACGACCGATCAAAATGACAGATTTCAGGGACCCCCCCCCCTCCCACCCAGAAGCCCATCGGGCTCAAACAGTGGTTTCCCACCAAATAAAAATCATGCATAATGGGTGTGGGGACAATATTTTTGAGTTTGGGGGTAAAATTTCGAGATTTCAGACACAATTTGTGAAAATTTTGCCCTAGCCGGTATTGTCAAAAATTCTGATTTTGGGCACAAAATAGGTTGTTTTTTTCTCGTCTAGGAATCGCCTCAAAGTCGCTATGTAAATGGAATGGGGTCTCACGGTCAAAATTGGTTTATGGAACGGGTCTCATGGCCACTATCTGAGGAACTGAGGGCAAATTTTGAAAGGACTTTTCTGGTCAAGTTAATTTGGAAATTTTTACACATTTGGCACAAAGTTTACAAAAGTAGCTTTATGGGAGAATGACCAAAAAAAATCACTGAAATTTCACACAGGCGGCTACCCCAGCAGACGGATCACATTGCCGAGTTACAGGTCCCTACGACTAGTACTTCAGGAGTAATGCGCAAATAACTATTTAGCTAGACTCGCCCGAATCACGACCGATCAAAATGACAGATTTCAGGGACCCCTCCCACCCAGAAGTCCATCGGGCTCAAACAGTGGGTTCCCACCAAATAAAAATCATGCACAATGGGTGTGGGGACAATATTTTTGAGTTTGGGGGGGGGTAAAGAATTTCGAGATTTCAGACCCAATTTTGGAAAATTTTACCCTAGCCGGTATGGTCAAAAATTTGATTTTGGGGCACAAAATAGGTGTTTTTTTCTCGTCTAGGAATCGCCTCAAATTCGATATGTAAATGGAATGGGTCTCACGGTCAAAATTGGTTTAGGGAACGGGTCTCGCGGCCACTATCTGAGGAACTGAGGGCAAATTTTTGAAAGGACTTTTCTGGTCAAGTTAATTTGGAAATTTTTACACATTTGGCACAAAGTTTACAAAAGTAGCTTTATGGGAGAATGACCAAAAAAATCACTGAAATTTCACACAGGCGGGCTACCCCAGCAGACGGATCACATTGCCGAGTTACAGGTCCCTACGACTAGTACTTCAGGAGTAATGCGCAAATAACTATTTAGCTAGACTCGCCCGAATCACGACCGATCAAAATGACAGATTTCAGGGACCCCTCCCACCCAGAAGTCCATCGGCTCAAACAGTGGGTTCCCACCAAAAAAAAAACATCCATAATGGGTGTGGGTAAAATATTTTTGAGTTTGGGGGTAAAAATTTCGAGATTTCAGACCCAATTTTGGAAAATTTGCCCCAGCCGGTATGGTCAAAATTCTGATTTTGGGCACAAAATAGGTGTTTTTTTTTCTCGTCTAGGAATCGCCTCAAATTCGATATGTAAATGGAATGGGGTCTCACGGTCAAAATTGGTTTAGGAACGGGTCTCATGGCCACTATCTGAGGAACTGAGGGCAAATTTTTGAAAGGACTTTTCTGGTCAAGTTAATTTGGAAATTTTTTACACATTTGGCACAAAGTTTACAAAAGTAGCTTTTATGGGAGAATGACCAAAAAGAAATCACTGAAATTTCACACAGGCGGGCTACCCCAGCAGACGGATCACATTGCCGAGTTACAGGTCCCTACGACTAGTACTGCAGGAGTAATGCGCAAATAACTATTTAGCTAGACTCGCCCGAATCACGACCGATCAAAATGACAGATTTCAGGGGCCTCCCACCCAGAAGTCCATCGGGCTCAAACAGTGGGTTCCCACCAAATAAAAATCATGCATAATGGGTGTGGGGACAATATTTTTGAGTTGGGGGGGTGTTAAAAAATTTCGAGATTTCAGACCCAATTTTGGAAAATTTTGCCCTAGCCGGTATGGTCAAAAATTCTGATTTTGGGCACAAAATAGGTGTTTTTTTTCTCGTCTAGGAATCGCCTCAAATTCGATATGTAAATGGAATGGGGTCTCACGGTCAAAATTGGTTTAGGGAACGGGTCTCGGCGGCCACTATCTGAGGAACTGAGGGCAAATTTTTTAAAAGGACTTTTCTGGTCAAGTTAATTTGGAAATTTTTACACATTTGGCACAAAGTTTACAAAAGTAGCTTTTATGGGAGAATGACCAAAAACATCACTGAAATTTCACACAGCGGCTACCCAGCAGACGGATCACATTGCCGAGTTACAGGTCCCTACGACTAGTACTTCAGGAGTAATGCGCAATATAACTATTTAGCTAGACTATACCGAATCACGACCGATCAAAATGACAGATTTCAGGACCCCCTCCCACCCAGAAGCCCATCGGGCTCAAACAGTGGGTTCCCACCAAATAAAAATCATGCATAATGGGTGGGTGGACAATATTTTTGAGTTTGGGGGGTGTAAAAAATTTCCAGGTTTCAGACCCAATTTTTGAAAATTTTGCCCTAGCCGGTATGGTCAAAAATTCTGATTTTGGGCACAAAATAGGTGTTTTTTTTCTCGTCTAGGAATCGCCTCAAATTCGATATGTAAATGGAATGGGGTCTCACGGTCAAAATTGGTTTAGGGAACGGGTCTCGGCGGCCACTATCTGAGGAACTGAGGGCAAATTTTTGAAAGGACTTTTTCGGTCAAGTTTAATTGGAAATTTTTTACACATTTGGCACAAAGTTTACAAAAGTAGCTTTTATGGGAGAATGACCAAAAAACATCACTGAAATTTCACACAGGCGGGCTACCCCAGCAGACGGATCACAGTGCCGCCTTACAGGTCCCTACGACTATTACTTCAGGAGTAATGCGCAAATAACTATTTAGCTAGACTCGCCGAATCACGACCGATCAAAATGACAGATTTCAGGGACCCCCTCCCACCCAGAAGTCCATCGGGCTCAAACAGTGGGTTCCCACCAAATAAAATCATGCATAATGGGTGTGGGGACAATATTTTTGAGTTTGGGGTAAAAATTTGAGATTTACCAAAGGAAAAT
>CM055836.1:16850100-16897590 GCA_029582265.1 Zoroaster sp. YZ-2022
CTACGACTAGTACTTCCAGGAGTAATGCGCAAATAACTATTTAGCTAGACTCGCGAATCACGACCGATCAAATGACAGATTTCAGGACCCCTCCCACCCAGAAGTCCATCGGGCTCAAACAGTAGGTTCCACAAATAAAAATCATGCATAATGGGTGTGGGGACAATATTTTGAGTTTGGGGGTAAAAATTTCCAGGTTTCAGACCAATTTTGGAAAATTTTGCCCTAGCCGGTATGGTCAAAAATTCTGATTTTGGGCACAAAATAGGTGTTTTTTCTCGTCTAGGAATCGCCTCAAATTCGATATGTAAATGGAATGGGGTCTCACGGTCAAAATTGGTTTAGGAACGGGTCTCGCGGCCACTATCTGAGGAACTGAGGCAAATTTTGAAAGGACTTTTCTGGTCAAGTTAATTTGAAATTTTTTACACATTTGGCACAAAGTTTACAAAAGTAGCTTTTATGGGAGAATGACCAAAAAAACATCACTGAAATTTCACACAGGCGGCTACCCCAGCAGACGGATCACATTGCCGAGTTACAGGTCCCTACGACTAGTACTTCAGGAGTAATGCGCAACAACTATTTAGCTAGACTCGCCCGAATCACGACCGATCAAATGACAGATTTCAGGACCCCTCCCACCCAGAAGTCCATCGGGCTCAAACAGTGGTTCCCACAAATAAAAATCATGCATAATGGGTGTGGGGACAATATTTTTGAGTTTGGGGGTAAAAATTTCCAGGTCAGACAATTTTGGAAAATTTTGCCTCAGCCGGTATGGTCAAAAATTCTGATTTTGGGCACAAAATAGGTGTTTTTTCGTCTAGGAATCGCCTCAAATTCGATATGTAAATGGAATGGGGTCTCACGGTCAAAAATTGGTTTAGGAACGGGTCTCGGTGCCACTATCTGAGGAACTGAGGGCAATTTTGAAAGGACTTTTCTGGTCAAGTTAATTTGGAAATTTTTACATTTGGCACAAAGTATACAAAAGTACATTTTATGGGAGAATGACAAAAAAAAACAACACTGAAATTTCACACATGCGGGCTAACCCAGCAGACGGATCACATTGCCGAGTTACAGGTCCCTACGACTAGTACTTCAGGAGTAATGCGCAAATAACTATTTAGCTAGACTCGCCCGAATCACGACCGATCAAAATGACAGATTTCAGGGACCCCCCCCCCCTCCCACCCAGAAGTCCATCGGGCTCAAACAGTAGGTTCCCACAAAATAAAAATCATGCATAATGGGTGTGGGGACAATATTTTTGAGTTTGGGGGGGGGTAAAAAAATTCGAGGTTTCAGACCCAATTTTGGGAAAATTTTGCCCTAACGGTATGGTCAAAAATTCTGATTTTGGGCACAAAATAGGTGTTTTTTTTTTCTCGTCTAGGAATCGCCTCAAATTCGATATTTAAATGGAATGGGTTCTCACGGTCAAAATTGGTTTATGGAACGGGTCTCGGCGGCCACTATCTGATGAACTGAGGGCAAATTTTTGAAAGGACTTTTCTGGTCAAGTTAATTTGGAAATTTTATACACATTTGGCACAAAGTTTACAAAAGTAGCTTTATGGAGAATGACCAAAAAAACATCACTGAAATTTCACACAGGCGGCTACCCCAGCAGACGGATCACATTGCCGAGTTACAGGTCCCTACGACTAGTACTTCAGGAGTAATGCGCAACAACTATTTAGCTAGACTCGCCCGAATCACGACCGATCAAAATGACAGATTTCAGGGCCCCCCTCCCACCCAGAAGTCCATCGGGCTCAAACAGTAGGTTCCCACAAAATAAAAATCATGCATAATGGGTGTGGGGACAATATTTTTGAGTTTGGGGGGGGTAAAAAATTTCCAGGTTTCAGACCCAAATTTTGAAAAATTTGCCCAAGCCGGTATGGTCAAAAATTATGAATTTTGGCACAAAAAAGGTGTTTTTTCTCGTCTAGGAATCGCCTCAAATTCGATATGTAAATGGAATGGGGTCTCACGGTCAAAATTGGTTTAGGGAACGGGTCTCGGCGGCCACTATCTGAGGAACTGAGGGCAAATTTTTGAAAGGACTTTTCTGGTCAAGTTAATTTGGAAATTTTTTACACATTTGGCACAAAGTTTACAAAAGTAGCTTTTATGGAAGAATGACCAAAAAAACATCACTGAAATTTCACACAGGCGGGCTACCCCAGCAGACGGATCACATTGCCGAGTTACAGGTCCCTACGACTAGTACTTCAGGAGTAATGCGCAAATAACTATTTAGCTAGACTCGCCCGAATCACGACCGATCAAAATGACAGATTTCAGGGACCCCCCCCCCCCTCCCACCCAGAAGTCCATCGGGCTCAAACAGTAGGTTCCCACAAAATAAAAATCATGCATAATGGGTGGGGGGACAATATTTTTGAGTTTGGGGGGGTAAAAATTTGACATGTTTCAGACCCAATTTTGAAAATTTTGCCCTAGCCGGTATGGTCAAAAATTCTGATTTTGGGCACAAAATAGGTGGTTTTTTTCTCGTCTAGGAATCGCCTCAAATTCGATATGTAAATGGAATGGGGTCTCACGGTCAAAATTGGTTTAGGAAACGGGTCTCGGCGGCCACTATCTGAGGAACTGAGGGCAAATTTTTGAAAGGACTTTTCTGGTCAAGTTAATTTGGAAATTTTTTACACATTTGGCACAAAGTTTACAAAAGTAGCTTTTATGGGAGAATGACCAAAAAAAAACATCACTGAAATTTCACACAGGCGGGCTACCCCAGCAGACGGATCACATTGCCGAGTTACAGGTCCCTACGACTAGTACTTCAGGAGTAATGCGCAAATAACTATTTAGCTAGACTCATCAATCACGACCGATCAAAATGACAGATTTCAGGGACCCCCTCCCACCCAGAAGTCCATCGGGCTCAAACAGTATGTTCCACAAAATAAAAATCATGCATAATGTGTGGGGGGACAATATTTTTGAGTTTGGGGGGGGTAAAAAATTTCCAGGTTTCAGACCCAATTTTGGAAAATTTTGCCCTAGCCGGTATGGTCAAAAATTCTGATTTTGGGCACAAAATAGGTGTTTTTTCTCGTCTAGGAATCGCCTCAAATTCGATATGTAAATGGAATGGGGTCTCACGGTCAAAATTGGTTTAGGGAACGGGTCTCGGCGGCCACTATCTGAGGAACTGAGGGCAAATTTTTGAAAGGACTTTTCTGGTCAAGTTAATTTGGAAATTTTTTACACATTTGGCACAAAGTTTACAAAAGTAGCTTTTATGGGAGAATGACCAAAAAAAACATCACTGAAATTTCACACAGGCGGGCTACCCCAGCAGACGGATCACATTGCCGAGTTACAGGTCCCTACGACTAGTACTTCAGGAGTAATGCGCAAATAACTATTTAGCTAGACTCGCCCGAATCACGACCGATCAAAATGACAGATTTCAGGACCCCCCCCCCCCCCCCTCCCACCCAGAAGTCCATCGGGCTCAAACAGTAGGTTCCCACAAAATAAAAATCATGCATAATGGGTGTGGGGACAATATTTTTGAGTTTGGGGGGGGTAAAAAATTTCCAGGTTTCAGACCCAATTTTGGAAAATTTTGCCCTAGCCGGTATGGTCAAAAATTCTGATTTTGGGCACAAAATAGGTGTTTCTTTCTGTCTAGGAATCGCCTCAAATTCGATATGTAAATGGAATGGGGTCTCACGGTCAAAATTGGTTTAGGAACGGTCTCGGCCACTATCTGAGGAACTGAGGGCAAATTTTTGAAAGGACTTTTCTGGTCAAGTTAATTTGGAAATTTTTACACATTTGGCACAAAGTTTACAAAAGTAGCTTTTATGGGAGAATGACCAAAAACATCACTGAAATTTCACACAGGCGGGCTACCCCAGCAGACGGATCACATTGCCGAGTTACAGGTCCCTACGACTAGTACTTCAGGAGTAATGCGCAAATAACTCTTTAGCTAGACTCGCCCGACTCACGACCGATCAAAATGACAGATTTCAGGGACCCCTCCCACCCAGAAGTCCATCGGGCTCAAACAGTAGGTTCCCACCAAATAAAAATCATGCATAATGGGTGTGGGGACAATATTTTGAGTTTGGGGGTAAATTTCGAGATTCAGACCCAATTTTGGAAAATTTTACCCTAGCCGGTATGGTCAAAATTCTGATTTTGGGCACAAAATAGGTGTTTTTTTCGTCTAGGAATCGCCTCAAATTAGATATGTATTTGGAATGGGGTCTCACGGTCAAAATTGGTTTAGGGAACGGGTCTCGGCGGCCACTATCTGAGGAACTGAGGGCAAATTTTTGAAAGGACTTTTCTGGTCAAGTTAATTTGGAAATGTTTTACACATTTGGCACAAAGTTTACAAAAGTAGCTTTTATGGGAGAATGACCAAAAAAAACATCACTGAAATTTCACACAGGCGGGCTACCCCAGCAGACGGATCACATTGCCGAGTTACAGGTCCCTACGACTAGTACTTCAGGAGTAATGCGCAAATAACTATTTAGCTAGACTCGCCCGAATCACGACCGATCAAAATGACAGATTTCAGGGACCCCCCCCCCCTCCCCTCCCACCCAGAAGTCCATCGGGCTCAAACAGTAGGTTCCCACAAATAAAAATCATGCATAATGGGGGTGGGGACAATATTTTGAGTTTGGGGGTAAAAATTCCAGATTTCAGACCCAATTTTGAAAAATTTTGCCCTAGCCGGTATGGTCAAAAATTCTGATTTTGGGCACAAAATAGGTGTTTTTTCTCGTCTAGGAATCGCCTCAAATTGATATGTAAATGGAATGGGGTCTCACGGTCAAAATTGGTTTAGGAACGGGTCTCGGCCACTATCTGAGGAACTGAGGGCAAATTTTGAAAGGACTTTTCTGGTCAAGTTAATTTGGAAATTTTTTACACATTTGGCACAAAGTTTACAAAAGTAGCTTTTATGGGAGAATGACCAAAAAAAATCACTGAAATTTCACACAGGCGGGCTACCCCAGCAGACGGATCACATTGCCGAGTTACAGGTCCCTACGACTAGTACTTCAGGAGTAATGCGCAAATAACTATTTAGCTAGACTCGCCCGAATCACGACCGATCAAAATGACAGATTTCAGGGACCCCTCCCACCCAGAAGTCCATCGGGCTCAAACAGTAGGTTCCCACAAAATAAAAATCATGCATAATGGGTGGGGGGACAATATTTTTGAGTTTGGGGGGGGTAAAAAATTTCCAGGTTTCAGACCCAATTTTGGAAAATTTTGCCCTAGCCGGTATGGTCAAAAATTCTGATTTTGGGCACAAAATAGGTGTTTTTTTTCTCGTCTAGGAATCGCCTCAAATTCGATATGTAAATGGAATGGGGTCTCACGGTCAAAATTGGTTTAGGGAACGGGTCTCGGCGGCCACTATCTGAGGAACTGAGGGCAAATTTTTGAAAGGACTTTTCTGGTCAAGTTAATTTGGAAATTTTTTACACATTTGGCACAAAGTTTACAAAAGTAGCTTTTATGGGAGAATGACCAAAAAAACATCACTGAAATTTCACACAGGCGGGCTACCCCAGCAGACGGATCACATTGCCGAGTTACAGGTCCCTACGACTAGTACTTCAGGAGTAATGCGCAAATAACTATTTAGCTAGACTCGCCCGAATCACGACCGATCAAAATGACAGATTTCAGGGACCCCCCCCCTCCCACCCAGAAGTCCATCGGGCTCAAACAGTAGGTTCCCACAAAATAAAAATCATGCATAATGGGTGGGGGGACAATATTTTTGAGTTTGGGGGGGGTAAAAAATTTCCAGGTTTCAGACCCAATTTTGGAAAATTTTGCCCTAGCCGGTATGGTCAAAAATTCTGATTTTGGGCACAAAATAGGTGTTTTTTTTCTCGTCTAGGAATCGCCTCAAATTCGATATGTAAATGGAATGGGGTCTCACGGTCAAAATTGGTTTAGGGAACGGGTCTCTTCTGCAACTATCTGAGGAACTGAGGGCAAATTTTTGAAAGGACTTATCTGGTCAAGTTAATTTGGAAATTTTACACATTTGGCACAAAGTTTACAAAAGTAGCTTTTATGGGAGAATGACCAAAAAAACATCACTGAAATTTCACACAGGCGGGCTACCCCAGCAGACGGATCACATTGCCGAGTTACAGGTCCCTACGACTAGTACTTCAGGAGTAATGCGCAAATAACTATTTAGCTAGACTCGCCCGAATCACGACCGATCAAAATGACAGATTTCAGGGACCCCCCCCTCCCACCCAGAAGTCCATCGGGCTCAAACAGTAGGTTCCCACAAAATAAAAATCATGCATAATGGGTGGGGGGACAATATTTTTGAGTTTGGGGGGGGGTAAAAAATATCCAGGTTTCAGACCCAATTTTGGAAATTTTGCCCTAGTATGGTCAAAAATTCTGATTTTGGGCACAAAATAGGTTGTTTTTTTCTCGTCTAGGAATCGCCTCAAATTCGATATGTAAATGGAATGGGGTCTCACGGTCAAAATTGGTTTAGGGAACGGGTCTCGGCGGCCACTATCTCAGGAACTGAGGGCAAATTTTGAAAGGACTTTTCTGGTCAAGTTAATTTGGAAATTGTTTACACATTTGGCACAAAGTTTACAAAAGTAGCTTTTATGGGAGAATGACCAAAAAAAACATCACTGAAATTTCACACAGGCGGGCTACCCCAGCAGACGGATCACATTGCCGAGTTACAGGTCCCTACGACTAGTACTTCAGGAGTAATGAGCAAATAACTATTTAGCTAGACTCGCCCGAATCACGACCGATCAAAATGACAGATTTCAGGGTCCCCCCCCCTCGCACCCAGTAGTCCTTCGGGCTCTAACAGTAGGTTCCCACAAATTAAAAATCATGCATAATGGGTGTGGGGACAATATTTTGAGTTTGGGGGTAAAAATTTCCAGGTTTCAGACCCAATTTTGGAAAATTTTGCCCTAGCCGGTATGGTCAAAAATTCTGATTTTGGGCACAAAATAGGTTGTTTTTTTCTCGTCTAGGAATCGCCTCAAATTCGATATGTAAATGGAATGGGGTCTCACGGTCAAAATTGGTTTAGGGAACGGGTCTCGGCGGCCACTATCTGAGGAACTGAGGGCAAATTTTTGAAAGGACTTTTCTGGTCAAGTTAATTTGGAAATTTTTTACACATTTGGCACAAAGTTTACAAAAGTAGCTTTTATGGGAGAATGACCAAAAAAAACATCACTGAAATTTCACACAGGCGGGCTACCCCAGCAGACGGATCACATTGCCGAGTTACAGGTCCCTACGACTAGTACTTCAGGAGTAATGCGCAAATAACTATTTAGCTAGACTCGCCCGAATCACGACCGATCAAAATGACAGATTTCAGGGACCCCCCCCCCCTCCCACCCAGAAGTCCATCGGGCTCAAACAGTAGGTTCCCACAAAATAAAAATCATGCATAATGGGTGTGGGGACAATATTTTTGAGTTTGGGGGGGGTAAAAAATTTCCAGGTTTCAGACCCAATTTTGGAAAATTTTGCCCTAGCCGGTATGGTCAAAAATTCTGATTTTGGGCACAAAATAGGTGTTTTTTTTCTCGTCTAGGAATCGCCTCAAATTCGATATGTAAATGGAATGGGGTCTCACGGTCAAAATTGGTTTAGGGAACGGGTCTCGGCGGCCACTATCTGAGGAACTGAGGGCAAATTTTTGAAAGGACTTTTCTGGTCAAGTTAATTTGGAAATTTTTTACACATTTGGCACAAAGTTTACAAAAGTAGCTTTTATGGGAGAATGACCAAAAAAAACATCACTGAAATTTCACACAGGCGGGCTACCCCAGCAGACGGATCACATTGCCGAGTTACAGGTCCCTACGACTAGTACTTCAGGAGTAATGCGCAAATAACTATTTAGCTAGACTCGCCCGAATCACGACCGATCAAAATGACAGATTTCAGGGGCCCCCCCCCCTCCCACCCAGAAGTCCATCGGGCTCAAACAGTGTGTTCCCACCAAATAAAAATCATGCATAATGGGTGTGGGGACAATATTTTTGAGTTTGGGGGGGGTAAAAAATTTCGAGGTTTCAGACCCAATTTTGGAAAATTTTGCCCTAGCCGGTATGGTCAAAAATTCTGATTTTGGGCACAAAATAGGTGTTTTTTTTCTCGTCTAGGAATCGCCTCAAATTCGATATGTAAATGGAATGGGGTCTCACGGTCAAAATTGGTTTAGGGACGGGTCTCATGGCCACTATCTGAGGAACTGAGGGCAAATTTTTGAAAGGACTTTTCTGGTCAAGTTAATTTGGAAATTTTTACACATTTGGCACAAAGTTTACAAAAGTAGCTTTTGGGAGAATGACCAAAAAACATCACTGAAATTTCACACAGGCGGGCTACCCCAGCAGACGGATCACATTGCCGAGTTACAGGTCCCTACGACTAGTACTTCAGGAGTAATGCGCAAATAACTATTTAGCTAGACTCGCCCGAATCACGACCGATCAAAATGACAGATTTCAGGGACCCCCTCCCACCCAGAAGTCCATCGGGCTCAAACAGTAGGTTCCCACAAAATAAAAATAATGCATAATGGGTGTGGGTAAAATATATTTGAGTTTGGGGTAAAGAATTTCGAGATTTCAGACCCAATTTTGGAAAATTTTACCCTAGCCGGTATGGTCAAAAATTCTGATTTTGGGCACAAAATAGGTGTGTTTTTTCTCGTCTAGGAATCGCCTCAAATTCGATATGTAAATGGAATGGGGTCTCACGGTCAAAATTGGTTTAGGGAACGGGTCTCGGCGGCCACTAACAGAGGAACTGAGGCAAATTTTTGAAAGGAATTTTCTGGTCAAGTTAATTTGGAAATTTTTACACATTTGGCACAAAGTTTACAAAAGTAGCTTTTATGGGAGAATGACCAAAAAAAACATCACTGAAATTTCACACAGGCGGGCTACCCCAGCAGACGGATCACATTGCCGAGTTACAGGTCCCTACGACTAGTACTTCAGGAGTAATGCGCAAATAACTATTTAGCTAGACTCGCCCGAATCACGACCGATCAAAATGACAGATTTCAGGGACCCCCCCCCCCTCCCACCCAGAAGTCCATCGGGCTCAAACAGTAGGTTCCCACAAAATAAAAATCATGCATAATGGGTGTGGGGACAATATTTTTGAGTTTGGGGGGGGTAAAAAATTTCCAGGTTTCAGACCCAATTTTGGAAAATTTTGCCCTAGCCGGTATGGTCAAAATTCTGATTTTGGGCACAAAATAGGTTGTTTTTTTCTCGTCTAGGAATCGCCTCAAATTCGATATGTAAATGGAATGGGGTCTCACGGTCAAAATTGGTTTAGGGAACGGGTCTCGGCGGCCACTATCTGAGGAACTGAGGGCAAATTTTTGAAAGGACTTTTCTGGTCAAGTTAATTTGGAAATTGTTTACACATTTGGCACAAAGTTTACAAAAGTAGCTTTTATGGGAGAATGACCAAAAAAAACATCACTGAAATTTCACACAGGCGGGCTACCCCAGCAGACGGATCACATTGCCGAGTTACAGGTCCCTACGACTAGTACTTCAGGAGTAATGCGCAAATAACTATTTAGCTAGACTCGCCCGAATCACGACCGATCAAAATGACAGATTTCAGGGACCCCCCCCCCCTCCCACCCAGAAGTCCATCGGGCTCAAACAGTAGGTTCCCACAAAATAAAAATCATGCATAATGGGTGTGGGGACAATATTTTGTGTTTGGGGGTGTAAAAAAAATTCCAGCTTTCAGACCCAATTTTGGAAAATTTTACCCTAGCCGGTATGGTCAAAAATTCTGATTTTGGGCACAAAATAGGTGTGTTTTTTCTCGTCTAGGAATCGCCTCAAATTCGATATGTAAATGGAATGGGGTCTCACGGTCAAAATTGGTTTAGGGAACGGGTCTCGGCGGCCACTATCTGAGGAACTGAGGGCAAATTTTTGAAAGGACTTTTCTGGTCAAGTTAATTTGGAAATTTTTTACACATTTGGCACAAAGTTTACAAAAGTAGCTTTATGGGAGAATGACCAAAAAGAAATCACTGAAATTTCACACAGGCGGGCTACCCCAGCAGACGGATCACATTGCCGAGTTACAGGTCCCTACGACTAGTACTTCAGGAGTAATGCGCAAATAACTATTTAGCTAGACTCGCCCGAATCACGACCGGTCAAATAGACAGATTTCAGGGACCCCTCCCACCCAGAAGTCCATCGGGCTCAAACAGTAGGTTCCCACAAAATAAAAATCATGCATAATGGGTGTGGGGACAATATTTTTGAGTTTGGGGGGGGTAAAAAATTTCCAGGTTTCAGACCCAATTTTGGAAAATTTTGCCCTAGCCGGTATGGTCAAAAATTCTGATTTTGGGCACAAAATAGGTTTTTTTTTTCTCGTCTAGGAATCGCCTCAAATTCGATATGTAAATGGAATGGGGTCTCACGGTCAAAATTGGTTTTGGGAACGGGTCTCATGCCACTATCTGAGGAACTGAGGGCAAATTTTTGAAAGGACTTTTCTGGTCAAGTTAATTTGGAAATTTTTTACACATTTGGCACAAAGTTTACAAAAGTAGCTTTTATGGGAGAATGACCAAAAAAACATCACTGAAATTTCACACAGGCGGGCTACCCCAGCAGACGGATCACATTGCCGAGTTACAGGTTTAGTACTTCAGGAGTAATGCGCAAATAACTATTTAGCTAGACTCGCCCGAATCACGACCGATCAAAATGACAGATTTCAGGGACCCCCCCCCCCTCCCACCCAGAAGTCCATCGGGCTCAAACAGTAGGTTCCCACAAAATAAAAATCATGCATAATGGGTGTGGGGACAATATTTTTGAGTTTGGGGGGGGTAAAAAATTTCCAGGTTTCAGACCCAATTTTGGAAAATTTTGCCCTAGCCGGTATGGTCAAAAATTCTGATTTTGGGCACAAAATAGGTGTTTTTTTTTCTCGTCTAGGAATCGCCTCAAATTCGATATGTAAATGGAATGGGGTCTCACGGTCAAAATTGGTTTAGGAACGGGTCTCGGCGGCCACTATCTGAGGAACGGAGGGCAAATTTTTGAACGGACTTTTCTGGTCAAGTTAATTTGGAAAATTTTTACACATTTGGCACAAAGTTTACAAAAGTAGCTTTTATGGGAGAATGACCAAAAAAAACATCACTGAAATTTCACACAGGCGGGCTACCCCAGCAGACGGATCACATTGCCGAGTTACAGGTCCCTACGACTAGTACTTCAGGAGTAATGCGCAAATAACTATTTAGCTAGACTCGCCCGAATCACGACCGATCAAAATGACAGATTTCAGGGACCCTCCCTCCACCCAGAAGTCCATCGGGCTCAAACAGTAGGTTCCCACAAAATAAAAATCATGCATAATGGGTGTGGGGACAATATTTTTGAGTTTGGGGGGGGTAAAAAATTTCCAGGTTTCAGACCCAATTTTGGAAAATTTTGCCCTAGCCGGTATGGTCAAAAATTCTGATTTTGGGCACAAAATAGGTGTTTTTTTTCTCGTCTAGGAATCGCCTCAAATTCGATATGTAAATGGAATGGGGTCTCACGGTCAAAATTGGTTTAGGAACGGGTCTCATGGCCACTATCTGAGGAACTGAGGGCAAATTTTGAAAGGACTTTTCTGGTGATCTTTATTTGGAATATTTTTACAGTTTTCGCACAAAGTTTACATAAGTAGCTTTTTTGGGTGAATGTGGTAAAAAAAGATCACTGAAATTTCACACAGGCGGGCTACCCCAGCAGACGGATCACATTGCCGAGTTACAGGTCCCTACGACTAGTACTTCAGGAGTAATGCGCAATAACTATTTAGCTAGACTCGCCGAATCACGACCGATCAAAATGACAGATTTCAGGGACCCCCCCCTCCCACCCAGAAGTCCATCGGGCTCAAACAGTAGGTTCCCACAAATAAAAATCATGCATAATGGGTGTGGGGACAATATTTTTGAGTTTGGGGGGGGTAAAAAATTTCCAGGTTTCAGACCCAATTTTGGAAAATTTTGCCCTAGCCGGTATGGTCAAAAATTCTGATTTTGGGCACAAAATAGGTGTTTTTTTTCTCGTCTAGGAATCGCCTCAAATTCGATATGTAAATGGAATGGGGTCTCACGGTCAAAATTGGTTTAGGGAACGGGTCGGCGGCCACTATCTGAGGAACTGAGGGCAAATTTTTGAAAGGACTTTTCTGGTCAAGTTAATTTGGAAATTTTTTACACATTTGGCACAAAGTTTACAAAAGTAGCTTTTATGGGAGAATGACCAAAAAAAACATCACTGAAATTTCACACAGGCGGGCTACCCCAGCAGACGGATCACATTGCCGAGTTACAGGTCCCTACGACTAGTACTTCAGGAGTAATGCGCAAATAACTATTTAGCTAGACTCGCCCGAATCACGACCGATCAAAATGACAGATTTCAGGGACCCCCCCCCCCTCCCACCCAGAAGTCCATCGGGCTCAAACAGTAGGTTCCCACAAAATAAAAATCATGCATAATGGGTGTGGGGACAATATTTTTGAGTTTGGGGGGGGTAAAAAATTTCCAGGTTTCAGACCCAATTTTGGAAAATTTTGCCCTAGCCGGTTTGGTCAAAAATTCTGATTTTGGGCACAAAATAGGTGTTTTTTTTCTCGTCTAGGAATCGCCTCAAATTCGATATGTAAATGGAATGGGGTCTCACGGTCAAAATTGGTTTAGGGAACGGGTCTCGGCGGCCACTATCTGAGGAACTGAGGGCAAATTTTTGAAAGGACTTTTCTGGTCAAGTTAATTTGGAAATTGTTTACACATTTGGCACAAAGTTTACAAAAGTAGCTTTTATGGGAGAATGACCAAAAAAAACATCACTGAAATTTCACACAGGCGGGCTACCCCAGCAGACGGATCACATTGCCGAGTTACAGGTCCCTACGACTAGTACTTCAGGAGTAATGCGCAAATAACTATTTAGCTAGACTCGCCCGAATCACGACCGATCAAAATGACAGATTTCAGGGACCCCCCCCCCCTCCCACCCAGAAGTCCATCGGGCTCAAACAGTAGGTTCCCACAAAATAAAAATCATGCATAATGGGTGTGGGGACAATATTTTTGAGTTTGGGGGGGGTAAAAAATTTCCAGGTTTCAGACCCAATTTTGGAAAATTTTGCCCTAGCCGGTATGGTCAAAAATTCTGATTTTGGGCACAAAATAGGTTGTTTTTTTCTCGTCTAGGAATCGCCTCAAATTCGATATGTAAATGGAATGGGGTCTCACGGTCAAAATTGGTTTAGGGAACGGGTCTCGGCGGCCACTATCTCAGGAACTGAGGGCAAATTTTTGAAAGGACTTTTCTAGTCAAGTTAATTTGGAAATTTTACACATTTGGCACAAAGTTTACAAAAGTAGCTTTTATGGGAGAATGACCAAAAAAAACATCACTGAAATTTCACACAGGCGGGCTACCCCAGCAGACGGATCACATTGCCGAGTTACAGGTCCCTACGACTAGTACTTCAGGAGTAATGCGCAAATAACTATTTAGCTAGACTCGCCCGAATCACGACCGATCAAAATGACAGATTTCAGGGACCCCCCCCCCCAGAAGTCCATCGGGCTCAAACAGTAGGTTCCCACAAAATAAAAATCATGCATAATGGGTGTGGGGACAATATTTTTGAGTTTGGGGGGGGTAAAAAATTTCCAGGTTTCAGACCCAATTTTGGAAAATTTTGCCCTAGCCGGTATGGTCAAAAATTCTGATTTTGGGCACAAAATAGGTGTTTTTTTTCTCGTCTAGGAATCGCCTCAAATTCGATATGTAAATGGAATGGGGTCTCACGGTCAAAATTGGTTTAGGGAACGGGTCTCGGCGGCCACTATCTGAGGAACTGAGGGCAAATTTTTGAAAGGACTTTTCTGGTCAAGTAATTTGGAAATTTTTACACATTTGGCACAAAGTTTACAAAAGTAGCTTTTATGGGAGAATGACCAAAAAGAAATCACTGAAATTTCACACAGGCGGGCTACCCCAGCAGACGGATCACATTGCCGAGTTACAGGTCCCTACGACTAGTACTTCAGGAGTAATGCGCAAATAACTATTTAGCTAGACTCGCCCGAATCACGACCGATCAAAATGACAGATTTCAGGGACCCCTCCCACCCAGAAGTCCATCGGGCTCAAACAGTAGGTTCCCACAAAATAAAAATCATGCATAATGGGTGTGGGGACAATATTTTTGAGTTTGGGGGGGGTAAAAAATTTCCAGGTTTCAGACCCAATTTTGGAAAATTTTGCCCTAGCCGGTATGGTCAAAAATTCTGATTTTGGGCACAAAATAGGTGTTTTTTTTCTCGTCTAGGAATCGCCTCAAATTCGATATGTAAATGGAATGGGGTCTCACGGTCAAAATTGGTTTAGGGAACGGGTCTCGGCCACTATCTGAGGAACTGAGGGCAAATTTTTGAAAGGACTTTTCTGGTCAAGTTAATTTGGAAATTTTTTACACATTTGGCACAAAGTTTACAAAAGTAGCTTTTATGGGAGAATGACCAAAAAAAACATCACTGAAATTTCACACAGGCGGGCTACCCCAGCAGACGGATCACATTGCCGAGTTACAGGTCCCTACGACTAGTACTTCAGGAGTAATGCGCAAATAACTATTTAGCTAGACTCGCCCGAATCACGACCGATCAAAATGACAGATTTCAGGGACCCCCCCCCCCTCCCACCCAGAAGTCCATCGGGCTCAAACAGTAGGTTCCCACAAAATAAAAATCATGCATAATGGGTGTGGGGACAATATTTTTGAGTTTGGGGGGGGTAAAAAATTTCCAGGTTTCAGACCCAATTTTGGAAAATTTTGCCCTAGCCGGTATGGTCAAAAATTCTGATTTTGGGCACAAAATAGGTGTTTTTTTTCTCGTCTAGGAATCGCCTCAAATTCGATATGTAAATGGAATGGGGTCTCACGGTCAAAATTGGTTTAGGGAACGGGTCTCGGCGGCCACTATCTGAGGAACTGAGGGCAAATTTTTGAAAGGACTTTTCTGGTCAAGTTAATTTGGAAATTTTTTCACAATTGGCAAAAAGTTTACAAAAGGTTGTTTTATGGGAGAATGACCAAAAAAAACATCACTGAAATTTCACACAGGCGGGCTACCCCAGCAGACGGATCACATTGCCGAGTTACAGGTCCCTACGACTAGTACTTCAGGAGTAATGCGCAAATAACTATTTAGCTAGACTCGCCCGAATCACGACCGATCAAAATGACAGATTTCAGGGACCCCTCCCACCCAGAAGTCCATCGGGCTCAAACAGTAGGTTCCCACAAAATAAAAATCATGCATAATGGGTGTGGGGACAATATTTTTGAGTTTGGGGGGGGTAAAAAATTTCCAGGTTTCAGACCCAATTTTGGAAAATTTTGCCCTAGCCGGTATGGTCAAAAATTCTGATTTTGGGCACAAAATAGGTGTTTTTTTTCTCGTCTAGGAATCGCCTCAAATTCGATATGTAAATGGAATGGGGTCTCACGGTCAAAATTGGTTTAGGGAACGGGTCTCGGCGGCCACTATCTGAGGAACTGAGGGCAAATTTTTGAAAGGACTTTTCTGGTCAAGTTAATTTGGAAATTTTTTACACATTTGGCACAAAGTTTACAAAAGTAGCTTTTATGGGAGAATGACCAAAAAAAACATCACTGAAATTTCACACAGGCGGGCTACCCCAGCAGACGGATCACATTGCCGAGTTACAGGTCCCTACGACTAGTACTTCAGGAGTAATGCGCAAATAACTATTTAGCTAGACTCGCCCGAATCACGACCGATCAAAATGACAGATTTCAGGGACCCCCCCCCCTCCCACCCAGAAGTCCATCGGGCTCAAACAGTAGGTTCCCACAAAATAAAAATCATGCATAATGGGTGTGGGGACAATATTTTTGAGTTTGGGGGGGGTAAAAAATTTCCAGGTTTCAGACCCAATTTTGGAAAATTTTGCCCTAGCCGGTATGGTCAAAATTCTGATTTTGGGCACAAAATAGGTGTTTTTTTTCTCGTCTAGGAATCGCCTCAAATTCGATATGTAAATGGAATGGGGTCTCACGGTCAAAATTGGTTTAGGGAACGGGTCTCGGCGGCCACTATCTGAGGAACTGAGGGCAAATTTTTGAAAGGACTTTTCTGGTCAAGTTAATTTGGAAATTTTTTACACATTTGGCACAAAGTTTACAAAAGTAGCTTTTATGGGAGAATGACCAAAAAAAATCACTGAAATTTCACACAGGCGGGCTACCCCAGCAGACGGATCACATTGCCGAGTTACAGGTCCCTACGACTAGTACTTCAGGAGTAATGCGCAAATAACTATTTAGCTAGACTCGCCCGAATCACGACCGATCAAAATGACAGATTTCAGACTGGCTTTACAGATATTTGCCCCCAGAATCGATATGTGTAATGTGTGTGGGAACAATATTTTTGACTATGGAGGAATTTGTTTTTGGGTTGAAAATTTCGGACCCAGAAAGAGTAAAGACAAGAAAATTCAGTCCATGGGGGATGTCGCACAATGAATGTATGCAGGATGAAAAATGCACAGTGCAATAAGTGGTAGAGTATAACATACAATTTGTACCATAACATAAAAACTCCATCCCTTGCATGTTAAATGTAACAAACCTGGTGATGTTCCTGTCTGGTTATTCCCTCTCTTTGAATTCGCTTCAGTAATTGCATCCCTTATCACCACGGGTCCTTCCTCTCTGTCACTCTTCTCAATGGGCGATTCAACTAACTGCAATCCACCATGCATGCCGATTGAAGGCCTACACTAACTTTTAGCACGCTCAGGGTGGAGTTTTTATACGGTACAAATTTCAAGCGACAACTGCGAAACTAATTCACACTTTTCACAAAAAAAACAGTCTTTATCACTTACCCGATGTTCTTCTTATAAATAAATGTTTGTTTTAATTACATTTTGCTCGTTTATCGTGCAAAACTTCAGTTGTTATTCCTTCAAATCTTTGACAGTGGAGGACTCATGTCATACAAATTGATGAATCTACAACACCTCGTGGTTTCTGAATCCCATGGCGCACATACATGTACTGTCAACATAACATTATGTTAAACAGACATGGCAGAATGTGTCGTTTACCAATTTGATGATATTGGGAGAATATGATTTCAATCAAGATTATCTCCGAATTATCTCCCAATTAATCGATCCTGTTACTCGAGCTGCACTATAACAGCAGCGGTCATGCAGATAGATACTATACAAGAACATGTTGATACAATTTTTTTCGACCACACACGTCATAACATAAATAATCTATCACAAATGTTGTTGGTTTCTGTACATATCTCTTAATTCTCCCAAATCGATGAACATTTTACCTGTACGCCTGTACTGGCTGTTAGGCTATAAGTAAACCCGCCAACTTATGAGTTTGGTGAGTGGTAGGTCCTAAAAAAAGGTCTATTATTAGGTCACTTGTCAAAATGTGATATCACCATAATCTCAGTCCGAAATTTTCAAAACAGTCGCTTTTTCTCTCATTCGATTTACGCGAATTCATGACAGAACATCGCCGGAAATGGTCTAGAATTTGGTACATTTTCTAAGGGGAGGCCCCACCCCGCTACGGGTTTGACGCCTTCGAATCTTGCGTTGTCAGGCGTCGCCTGCAATACTCTAGATTATAGCGGCACTCTCTTCACCTCCACATTGGAAATCCTGCGTAAGGGCCTGGCATGATATTATTTTTGTCCAACGGACCTTATATTTGTCTGCTTCGACCACAATTTACTTAGTCTAGGCGGACAATTTTGAATATAACGTTTGGCCACCCACTCTGCTTTAAATAAAATAAATAATATGGGATGTTTTGTATTTCATTTATATTATATTATATATGATGTGCAAAAAGGATCGAGGCTTGTCCGCTCCCAGGGTGCAGAAAGGAACCGCCCCCTACTTTGCATCGTCACAATCAGAGTTGACTTTTAACAGGGCATGGAATCGGTGCCCGAGTTTAAAATGAACACAGTGACTGAAAATTAATGGCTCATTTATGCAGCAGCAACGGTAATTAGGGGCGACTCAGAATTATCAATGTTTTAAAATTTTGATTTTTTCCCCGAAAATGTGGGTAGATGGTTCAAAGAAAATAATTCAAAATTGAAATTTAATTTTAAATTTCCAGCGGTAGATACATGGGGAGATCGAGTGCGTGGGGACGACGTTGGTTTTTAGCGTAACCAGTGAGGTAGACTTGATTTCAGTAATCTATATCTATTACTTGTCAGTAATTTATATCCAAAGTCCACAACCCACCCCAGAGGGATCTCCTATATCCTAAGTCAAACACCCTCCATCCCATGTGCTTGTTAACAACTGATTCAGTTCAGTGAGCACACACTCCTCTCCCCCACACCCTAGGATCCCAGTCCCAACAGTTCCCGCCTGCACGCCTCAACGCACTAATCCTACAGCATCCAGCCATTGCGTGATCCTCCAGAGTCCGGCATTCTGCTGAGGGCGATCAGAGCATAGGCCTACTGATCGAAACGTCGAGTTGTAACCTCCAGTTCTTTTCAGAACTAATTACTACTCAATAGCGCCATCACGCCGATAAACAGTCGCGCCAACGGCCAAAACAGGACCGTCTACTGATTTGTGCCCAAACCTGATGTTCTTTAGTCCGCAACTTCACACGAGAGGCACATCCTGATCTGTCTCAAGACCTCCTCATCAAGAAAAAGACAAAATGATGGACATATCTTTATCTGTCAAGGGTGCAACCAATTTCAATGTCTTATCAACTGATGAAACATATAGAAAATCGTCTGGGCACATGTGCAAGAGGGGAAGACCCATGGCTTCCACACGCCGTCATTTTTGGATTGTTTTGGCAACTTTGCAAAGTTTTTGTTTTCCATCTTAATCCTTGTTTATTGGCCCATGTAGATTCTTGTGGAGTTTCTATAACTTTCCTTGAATGAGGGCGCCCTGCCTGAAGCAATTAAGGGGGATAAAAATGGAATTTCAGGGAATTATTTCAAGTTCTGTCAGGACTGAGCTGGGAGAGCAGTGATCTAAACATTCTGCTTTATTTGGGGCATCACTTTCGTCTTTCATTATGTAGAATATTTCGAATAGCCAGATTGATGTAACAGTATTTCTAGCTCCCTTGATTCGGAAAAAACACGAAATCGTCGAGGGAGCTATTACATTCATACTACAACGTATATTCAGGGATACACTACACTAATTCACTGAAAACATATCCCTCCGCTTTCCCAGCCAAAATAGTTCAATATTATCAAGAGCAAATCTATCAATATTGCTGTAAAGTTGAATCCAAAAACCTCAAGACACCAATGTTGGGCCACATACCCACAATCTGTCTATTGCATGGGCCACTGAACGTTCTTAAAACAAACAAGTTGAGGGTTTACACTTTACGCTAATAACCTGACCTGGCACATAAATCCTGATACTATTTATATGAGTGAGCCTTATGGATGCACCCCACTAAATAAACTCCCATAGTAAACAGTGCTAAACACAAAATATTCAAAAATCGTTAAAAATACTTAGAAGTCCCACAGTTTTTAAAACCAAAAGAAAAAATATTGATCGATATATAACCTTTTATTTTCTTCTCTATTTACTGTATAAAGTCTAGGTTTCCAGGAAGTTATCCTCATCCCAATGAAAACCATCCTCTACAGTAGTGAAAACGTCCACACTGAAAAGCAGCCATTTTGGAAAAAGGCCTTACGCTTGAAATCAAATTAGGACCACTTTTTCAGGGCCTAATGTATCCAAAATACTCACAGTTGGAAGTCAAGGACCCCCAGGTTATGATATTGGGCCATTTTTACACAATCCATCAAATGTATGGGCCTCAAATCTTTGTTTTTCAGAAAAAATTGAGGACATACACTTTATGATAAACAGCTCGGCGCATGAATTTCTCACTATTTAGTGGGGTCAAAGAAACTATAAAAGGAAGATAGGACACAAGTGCCGTTTTGCACGGCAGCCGATGTAACGGTATGACTCAGCAAAATTGGTACATGGGAAGGGCGCCATCACGCGGTAGGTAGGTAAAACGAAGCAGACGACGTTCACGAAGTGTAGAAAGCCATAGGAAGGTAACGGCAAGTTTAGGGCAAATTCGCGTTAAAGACAAAGTTGCGAAAGACTTAAATGATGATTGAAATGATAAATATTGTATAATATCCATCTTAAAATGCTTTGCATACATTTGAAAAAGTGTTCCTTCAGGATTTACAAGGGGGTTTATATAAAGCAAATGGGAAATACATCGGGTGTCTTTTCTGCAGACTACGATTTTTTTGCTACCCAAGTCATGATAATCTTTTTATACAAATGATAACCTTTGGATTTTTAAGTAAGACTAATTGCGGTGACACCATGTGGAATCTCAATTGAGTAGTAATTAGTTCTGAAAAGAACTGGGGTACAACTCGACGTTTCGATCAGTAAGCTCTGATCGTCCTCAGGAGAATGGATTTTTGGATCTTTGGATTTTTATTTTATTTTTGTCTCTGCCTTAAGAAAGGTTTCCTATCTCAATAGATTTTTTTTTAATGAAACCAACAAAAAGTGGAAGCAAAAGCTGAGATCGTGTCCTGTATATCATCAATCACTTTTAATCATCACTTGCAACGAGGTAACAGTACAATAAGAAGGCCCCAATTAATGATCAGCTGTGCTGGATGAGCAACCATCTGTAAAGATTTATATAAATAAATTTTATAAATAAATAATAAATAAATAAAAAAAAGAATAAATTAATAAATTCTTGTAAGTATACTATAGACATAAAAATAATACACTAGCATGCATCTGTAAAGATGGTTATAAATAAATAAATTGATAAATAAATAGATCAATAAATAAATAAATACATTTCTATAAGTGTACTATAGACATATAAAAATAGTACACTAACATGTCTCTGTAATGGTGGTTATAAATAAATGGATAAATAGATAAATAGATAAATAAATGTAAATAAATAAATAAATAAATATTTATTTATTGTAAGTATACTATCGACATTTGTTTTATATCATAGCTCTTTAAATAAAAAAATGAAAGAAGTGGTCAACGATTTCTTGTATATGATAAGACCCAACTTGAAAAACCTGAAACATTACAGCTACATGTTTAATTAAACAGCATTTTCCTTCTCCCAAACTTTGCCAGGGTCGACTTATATTTGTTTCAAATTTTTATTTTCCTCATTTTGCAAGGTTCAGCTTTGTCAGTCAAGGACAATCAGACCCTAAAGTTAGCACAGGTATCACTAAATAGCCTATTACAAATGAGATATCTTTACCAATTTTCTACTCTTCCGTTTCACTTTCTTGTCCCCAACTTTGTCGTTAAGCAAGCTCTTATTGTAAAATTTTACTGCAGCATGCAACCTAAATCTCACAAAGAAAGAGACAAATGATCTTTCTATTTCACTACTACACAAATTGAGATGAAGGTTATTGTTAGTTGTAGCAACATGGATCCTCTCCACAATTCTTTTGCCTATAGCATTGATGTGAAAATAATCATTAAAACATTTGATAAATACTTTCTCACATACAACCACAAAGTCAGTGAAATTGTCACTAGGAACAGTTAAACCACCAAAATCTGATTCCTCAACACAGTAGGCCTTGTAATTTAACAAGAGTTCAGATGGATCTTCCATGAAGACAGCATTTTTCAGGAGTGCATTTTTGCAAGTTTTGCAAGTTTTGTGCTTTGCCAGTATTTGTTTGGCCAGATATCCAGCCACATACACCATTACATTTTTTTGAGGTTGGTCTACCATTTTATCTAAGTCATCACAGATATGGTTAAAATGGTCATCAGTTTGTTCTGTATTCCCCTCAGAGTTTCCAAAATTTTCCTGTGATTTCAAAGAGATTGTCAAATCCAGAAAAATATCACTATCAGATTCACAATTTTGGTTTCCCAAAGGTGCCATAATCTTGCTACACATCACTTGTTTCAAAGCTGCTCTAAACTCATTAGCTGTAGGGTTATCTCTATGCCCTCCCCTGCTTCTGAGAATCAAGAATAGGTTCTCAAGACAATCTTGGTTCAGCCTATTTGTCAGAAGAAATGAGAAGTGTTCCCCAGTGGTTAACTCTTTAAGCAATTGAACAACAGCTGTGAAAGTGAGTACCCATCCCTGAAAACATGCAATTTTTTCTGTTGGCCCTTCTTTTACTTTCCATTTCTTTATCCATTCAATACAATCTTTCCAGAAGCTAACATGAACTGAGCTCGATGTTGCAGCTGCTCTGTATATCTTAGTTTCCCTCAATTTTCTTGAATTAAAGGAATCAAAAAGTTTGTCCATCTTCTCTAAAAACTCAGCAGTATACACTGCTTCTGATGGTAATTTACCAAGTGAAGAGTAGGTTAATATCCCTGATGCTACACTGTGACTCATGACCTGGGAAGCAAGGCAAACCCTCATTGTTGTGAATGGTGGGAGTTCTATATGTTTAGATGTCAACTTGGGTGCCATCCTTAGAGGCAACTTGGAGTCATGATTGTAAAACTCAACAATGTAATTCCAGTGAACTTCGTGTCCATCCACAACAAAAATGTGTTGTTTCAAGTTGTTGCGGACACTCTTCAACAAATGAGGTGGATCAAACATGCAATATATCTTCTGGACATTACCATCATTTGCCTTTCTCTCAATGAATGGCTTGTCTGCATTCACACCCAACATACGAAACATTTTTCGATTGTTTGATCCCTGGTCCCTGATGACTACCTTTACAGTAAAGCCTGCATCTTCTATTCTCTTAATGCATTCAAGTAAGAGAACCTTTTGTTTACTACCAGGTGTACCTGCATTAGCTAAGAAATAACCCACTGGTTGCTTTCACTTACATGCTAGGCCTCGCACCATAAATACAAGTGCTTGAGTTGCCACATTTTTGGACTTGCCAAGAGGGCCAAAATCTTCCATTCCTTCAATTATGTCCTTTTGCAAATCATAATACAGCCCTGACTTAAGACTCATTTCATCAAGTGTCAATACACAAACTTTATCTCTTTCAGACATACTTTTATCCTTTCGCTGCAATATTTCAAAGCTCGTGTTATTGAAGCCGGGCTGCACTCTCACTTTTTCCAGCCATCTTCAAAGAGATCTCTCACATGGCAAAGCAAAAATTTTGCGGCAAAACCTACAAGCACTTGGACTTTGGTAGTGAAGGGCAAAGGCAAAAAGTTTATCCAAATTTTGAACCAATTTTCGTGATTAAACAATACGCTCCACGTATTACACAGCGATTGATGTAATCGCTATAATGCTGGATCTAGGAATTTTTTCAGGGGGCCTTTCTTTTTTTATGTCCAATAATAACCCCCTATTATGTTTATTTTTATTATTTTGGTGTCAGAGCAGGGGTTTTCGACCCCCCCCGTGAATCCGCGGTGAGTGGTACGCAGTGAGTGGTTTATCCAAATTTGGACAAGCTGGGTGAATTTGTAGATGTCATACCACAAAGCAAGCTATACGGGGACTACTGTAATATATTTAAAAAAACTGCTTAATCGCTAAAAATGGACTGGGTCACCCAAAAGGAATGTGTAGGCCTATGGGTCAACTTAGAGATGGCTGAATGAATATGATCGAAATGATGTTGAATAAAGTTATCACAAAAATGATTTGTACATGTAGGGGAAATGTCGGCCACATTAGGCCTATACTAAACATTGGATTGTTATACTTCCTCTTAATTAAAGTGTCTGAATGATAGACCAAGGGGAAATTATATATCGTATGGGGGAATATCGACCACACACTCTTGATGAATACATGCTATATTTCCTGGAGTGTAGGCCAACGTTATAACATCAAACTGAATATAGGCTATAACAGTTGTTTAAGCTCAAACTAATATCCTCTTGTTGGTTCCTTGGTGTATTGACATAAATATAGTATCATTTTTGGTTTTTCGTTAGTTAAATTTGTTAGGGTCGTTTTTATGTTCGATTCGGTTATACAGAATGGATATCAATGTGCACAGACTTATTCAAATGCAAATATCCGAAAATGCTACCATGGAGGAAGCCGTTGGAAATTTTATTTTTAACAAATGGTATTGGGATAACATTGAGCCTATATACATGCAGAGTATAGACAATATCGTTTGGGAGGTTGACATTTCTTTCCCCAAAATATTGAGGGGTACGCCCCCAGCTTCTGTGATGATCCGTGATTGTGTTTGGACCGCATGATGCCAGTGCTTAGAATTTTTGTGTTATTTTTGTGCATCTTGTGTTAACGTAGGCTAGGAGTCCGGACCCCATTTTGTTTAGGCCGAACAAAAGAGCGGGTCCATAGTAATAATTTTTAAAAATTACATTCTGCCTGTCCGCAACAATCGGATATCAAAACAAAAAAATATTATGTGCCTGACCCCCCTGCAAAAATTCCTGGATCCGCCCCTGCTTTGGGTGCACCCGGAAAAACATGTACCCACCCCCTCCTCCCCCGTTGAGCAACAGTTTGGGAGGAGGACGCTAGCCCGGCTTATTTGCCCCCCCCCCCCCCAATCCGGTGTAGATACTTTGCCCTACATTTGCATCAATATTGACATTTGATGGAGCTATAAAACGGACCTTGTGTTCAGGTACACACTAGTCGTCAGTGTCACTGTCAGTGAGAGTGCAATCAGGACCATGAGCCAAGTGCTTACAGAGTTCAGACTCGGGCTCAAACTGCTTATAATAAACTACGGGAAATGTATGCCGACCTTTTTTAATAGTATGTTAAACATGACTTTATCTGAAATATAGTATTCTCATATCTGCAAGCATGCGTGATTTTTCAATGTCAATTAAAAACTTAATACAGTTTCACACAACGTGGTATTTTATAAGTAAGACTAATTGCGGCGACACCATGTGGAATCTCAATTGAGTAGTGATTAGTTCTGAAAAGAACTGGAGGTACAACTCAACGTTTCGATCAGTATGCTCTGATCGTCCTCAGGAGAATCTCCTGAGGACGATCAGAGCATACTGATCGAAACGTCGAGTTTTTTGTACCTCCAGTTCTTTTCAGAACTAATTACTACTCAATTGAGATTCCACATGGTGTCACCGCAATTAGTCTTACTTATCATCCTCACCATGCAAAGCTACAAGTTTTACATGTGTTATTTTATATTGCAATTATAGTGTTAATAATGGATTTAATGATCACATTTTCAAACTTCCTGTAAACCTACCCAGTAGTATATATATGCGATCCTTATAATATTTGTCCGGTCTTTTGTTTATCGTCCAAAACTGTCTAACTGGTAGAGGAAGCTCAAAACAATTTGCTGCGCTATTTTTTCTACATGCTAGGTCATGACATAATGTATCATGTCCTTTTCAACATGTTTAGTGTTGTTAAGCTGCAATGTTTTTATTTGATATTGGTAGTGTGAATGATTTTAACCGCGAACCAGAACCTGATTGGTCAGTACATACACCCGAGAAAGCATTCAACGGTCAAGCTACGGAAGCCAACTAAGTGCCGCCGAGCTTATGTGCGAGTTTGCGGCGGGCTCATGGATGTCTGTATCGGTCGGCGCTGATCGGCCCTGGTAGTATGACGGTACAACAGATCTCAAAACAAAACAAAAAAAAGAAAAAAAAAGAGACCAAGTTATGTACAGATTTTGATGAAACTGAAATAATTGCCAGTGGAATAATCGCTAATAGATTAGATTTCTGAGAAAAAGGATTTTTAAAATCCAGATACAGGAATGAAATTCATACAAACAACCATCATGGGAATTCACATCTTCACTTTATAGTTATTACAGCCTGGAAAAAAACTGAAATGCAAACATTTTTCACCATACAATTTCTACAGCTATAATGTTTTTTTTTTACAGTTTACGCTGGACAGTAGGCCTAAATTTGACTGCCAATCCTCTTAACAGTTCAGCTTGACCGTCCTATTATTTTTCAAAATTTGAAGCAAGTTAATAGTCGCTGATGATCATTACACCTTTTCCTCTGCTATGGAAAGTTGATTGTTTTAAGAATAGTTCAATTGTCCCGTCAGAACCAAAATATGGTGATTTAAAAGATGATCCACTGTTGGCGCAGTCAGAGATTTAGAGGTGCAAATGAGGGATAAGGTGGCAATCATAAATTGGGGGGCCGGGAGCAAAGTAAATCACTTCCCGATTTTCAACCTCATCCATTCTCATGAAAGCAGTCATTATGTTTGGGCAGTTTTGTAAACAGTCTGTTCGGAACCCCCCCCCCCGAATTCGGTTCGATTTAATTAATATTCTTTTATGGATAAACTGAGATGTTGGGAATGGGAGAGGGAAGTTACGGGGCAGAAAATATAATTTGGGATTTATCACTTGCCGGAAAAAGAAAAAAATACATATCGCGCCACCACTGATAAAAAGTGAGGGATTTTTAATTGATATAATCAGTTAAAAATCCAAATCGAAAGTCCCGAGACTGGCAGGCCGAGGGCACAACTTGTAACAATTCATAAACTTGACGCGTCCTTTCACTAATGATGTAAGTTTACATTTTGCATGAAGTATCCCTCTTGATTTTCACTGCAATTCACTGAAATCATTTTAAAAATCAATTGGTTGTGGAGGTCGTTCCTTTTAAAACAGTTATAGGCATGTAAGAGGATAAAGAAAACTTACAGTTAAGATTTATAAAAATTCATTCAACTACTAAACTTCTTGTAGACTGGCACAAGTTTATTAAATACCGCCCTCTTTTAGTGGTAAATTTGCATAATAATCGTTCACTCATTATTTTAAATCGAATAAAATATAATTAAAATACTTAAAAACTGTTTAAAAGTTAATAACTTGTTATTTGTTTTACAAAAAGTACTAGACAACGATAATATAAAGAAATCAAACATGTCCAGTCAATTTCATTTTTTCATGAATTTCCTATTTTCTCCCGAAGAAAGCGCGTAGGAACACTTAGTATACCTACCTGAAATATTTTTCATTTTTTGGCTCAGTTTGGAAATGCGGAATTCTGTGTTTTTATACCGATAATTAATTTATTTTTAATTAAAAAGTGGTTTTAAATCTTTGAATTATAAATCCCGATATCCTTGCTCAGTAATTTTGTTGAATAAGTGTTGGGGAAGTTTTCAGCGGCAGTTAATCAATTTTGAAGCTTCTCTCCTTTCTTGTATCCACCCTTGTTCTATTCGTCTCGTATTCTTTCGAAACCAACTCTCACACTTTATGATGGAAAATTACACGAATTACTAATTTGTTTCCGTTCTTTTCTTCTGATATATGGACTTTGTTGTCCTTTCTCTTCAAGTGCAAGTGTCGGGGATGGATTAAAACATCATCGACTATAAACCCCTTCATTTTTTATCAAATATTAATAATAATCTTTATTTCATTTTTTTTTATTGCACAAGTATCATTAAAATGTTTGCACTTACGTTGTTGATAAAATCAAATCCGCTTTAGGAATTAATTTCTAATTTCCAACAGTATTTGATATTTCCTTTCCATAAACAAATCTAAGCGTTTTGTTTTAATAAAGTTTTTTTTTTAAACATTAACAAAAACAAAATTGAGACCATCCACTGGTTGCTTTCTGTTAATATCTATGGATTAAACATGATCGAGTATCAGTTGAATGCGCAAAGAAGTAAACTTACATTGATATTTCTTGGAAGAAAGAATCAACACACAATAATTGTTTGCATGAATCAGGTTTATTGCAATCACAAGAACAATAGTTAATATATTTATAAAAGATAAAACTTAAAACATGTACAAGTTTCTTATTGTTTTCTCAAAAGATAATCAGATGATTAAATTTCCACAATTGATGTGATATACATAGACAAAAAGTGATTTGAAGTATTTCTGTCCAATAGGCAATGTCATCCCTTGTATAACTAAGTGCATTTTTAGAGAGCAGGTTGTGCAATGGGCCTAGAACACTTGCATCGAGCACGAATGGATCTGTACGTGTACAGGGAATATTCATTCAACAACTGTACATATACATGTACATGTACATAGCAAAATATTACAACAGATCTTTTGTGTGCACTGAACGCTACTGTTAAAATAGCAAAATGAATTTTGATTTGCAGATGGGGTGGACTTTGTGAAGCATTTTTGCTATGCAATACATGGGAAGTCTTTCACTGATGTCCACTTTCAGTTAAACATGTTTTCTTGTTCAGGATGATAGACTTCCTGTATACAAGTTGGATTATCTTCCACATGAAAATGAGTGGTTTGCAAATCAAGTATCTGTGACAACTAGTTTCGTAAAACATTTTAATTTGGCTATGCATGTAAATGATTAACACACTATAGAGCATTAAATCCCACACCAACTTACTTATAGATCTGCATTTTTTAAAAAGCATATTATTGGTTTGAGGTCAAATCACTATGTAAATTAAGAAAAACAAAACAATTGTTCAAAAATGACATTTTATTTTCAAATTTGTTGCTTATTGATTTATACAGTAAAAAAATAATGCTATTTGACGTTTATAACTATGGTTCAGCTTTGGTGACAATTGGATAATAAATACGTGATTTTTTTAAAATCTAAAACATTAAAAAAAAAATAAAGATCGACTTAAAGTTTATACATTATCAATCGTCTTGAGAAATGATTTAGTATGAAATTATGTCATCAGTCTTTGAGGAAATTGTGTTTGAAGTCCCCAAATCCGATGTTATTTCTATGGTTCAGCTAACTTAAAAATAAGGGCCTATAAACTCTACTACACAATACATGTCAAAACATGAGCATCTGTTTTGCTGAATATTTATGAAATTATACTTCAAAACTAGAATATCAGAATATAAAGTCTACTCTTTTTAAAACCCGATGGTAAATCTCCCCTTGAATAAAACAATATGATCAATAGAGGCTTATATACACCTTCTAAGTTCATGTCTGTAACTACATCCACAATTAATAAGAATTGCAGATACGTATACATGTACAGAATACTAACAGATTACTCATACATTGTACACTGTACATCTTTGTTCACATCACCTCTGAACATAACTTGCTATTTCAAGCCATTGAATTGTTTGTAATAATAATAAATTGATTTCATAATTTAATAATTCACCCAGTCAGTTTCCCTTGTGATTTATTACTTGATAATAATAATTTGACATACATTAAATAGTCATATAATTATTTTAAACTCATGTAGGCCAATTGAGAAAAAGTAATCAATACAGAAACTTTAGTTGTGTCACAATGTATGGTGTATTTGATTGAAAATGCAGTATGACTGTACATATCCACAAATCCAAGTCAATCCTCAGTTCAATCTATTGTCTTTGTATATGAAGGCCTACATGTACACATATACCTTGTTTCTCCAGGAGAGAGGGTCTAGTCTGTGCAAATGTAACCTGGAAAAATGGTTCACCAGGGTAACAACGACAACGGGGATAGCTACAGCGAGAGAGGAACATGGATCTAATGATAGGGTCGCGAATTTTCCTTAAATAAATTGGGACAAGTAAATAATATTTCTTTCTTAAAAAAACTGAACTGTGAATTTATTATGATTCCTCGAATTAGTAAACAAGTAAAAGAAAAATCACTTTACTCTTGACTCCGTATTATTTAAGTGCGATAATATAAAAAACTAGTTCTGCCGAACCAAAGTAAATCGAGTCAACTTGACCAAAGTGATTTCAGCAAATTGAATTAAATAAAGAAAAAAAACTTTAAAATCACCAATTAAAACCAAATTAAAAAGTACTAGAAAAATCAACTTAAATCGAAAATTCAAACTGAAATTCGAGCTGAAAATGAAATGCAAACTGAAGTTTAAACTAAAAAAACGACTTAAAATGCAAACTAAAAAAACCAAACTAAAACCAAAAAAACTCAAAACCAACACAGCGCTAATAGTGAATTACTTTTAAGCACATTCAGACATTAACCAGATTATTGAGCAGCAAAGGGGAAATAAGGCAGCGAGTGTCCGTAACTTTAAAACCATGTGCTTTCTGTCTGCTGCCTAACTGCTCACTGACCACCTCATGGCCAGGTCAGTGCCAGGACAATATACATTTACTAAAATTAACCAACTTAAGTCAGGGAACCACGCAGGTGAATGGTCTGGTACACTAAAACAATAAACTATAAAGTAAACCAAATTTAGTCAGGGGGCCACTTAGGGGAACCACTCTTATAACATAAGGAGATAAGAAAACAATTATATATAACAGGAGGAACTTCCCATTTTACTTAGGGGAAAAAAATAAAATCCATCAGCAAAAATATGTATAAGTACAGGAGAATTCCACCCCCCTACACAGACTTTCCTTAACTTAGTGTATTTTGAAGGGAAAAGTTGATTGTAGGTGGGCACCCCTGTCTCATGGTCACCAAGACAAAGTCGCTGTGTGGACATTCCTTTGGCCATATGGTAAAGTAGTTAACTCAATACTCTGGGGGGGCTTATAAGTGGACACTGGCTAGAGTTTGTTTATAATAGTCTTCTTGGGTTGAGCTAGGATGGACTTAAATTACCTTGTTTTGATTTGATGTTATGTTTTCCTTTACATTAGATTAAGTAACAGAGGGGGCCAACATTGCACTCAGAAGTTCAGTTTGTTTTTGATCATTTTAGTACTGGCTCAGTATTAGACTGGCCCAGTCTCTGGGTCAAAAAAAGAAACTTTCATGATTTTATTTGTTTATATTTACTGCTTACAGTACGGGAGAATTCCACTCCCCTACACAAACATTACCCCAAGGTCACTGTGTGGTCAACCATGGGTCAACATAAAAAGTCCCCTGTACAGTATGCATATGACAGCATACAACAATACATGTAAATACTTTCTTCCTCCATGGTATGACAGCGCATACAAACAGTACATGTACATGTACATTGTACATGTACAGTCATGTACACTACAGGGCTCCATGTATGCATGGTTATGAACTTGCATTACCATGGAGGAACTGAAGGAAAGAAATTACTATTTTTGTTGCTCTATTTTCAGTCACATGCACAAACTTAACAATAATAAACAGAAAGTATAACACTACAGGAGCATTTTTACCCAGTCAGTTTCCCTTGTGATTACAAATTCATACGTATGTATTCAGTTATTATCATCCAGCAAACTTGAATCCTCAATGTCGATTGGTCAATTACTAGCATAATATATTCTCATAATTCTACTGCCAAGAAAGACATTGCACTGCATATTGAATGCAGTGCGTGTACACATACATGTACATGTAGGCATATTGAATGCAGTGCGTGTACACATACATGTAGGCATATTGAATGCAGTGCGTGTACACATAATGTACATGTAGGCGTATTGAATGCAGTGCGTGTACACATACATGTAGGCGTATCTTCCTTTTTGCTTAATGCTACTCCACAAAACCACAAAGAAGTACACTAACAAAATGGCATATCAATCAATAGGAATTCTAGCAAGTCATTTCTGTCATACATAGCCTGAATGATTTACGAAGGACATGATCAAGTTTGCAGCTGGATGATAAATTAAGTTATCACATGCGCACTCGTGGAATACAGAAAAATGTAGCGCATCTGCTCCCATATGCAACTCGAAATGGGACGCAGATGCGCTATCTTTTACTGTATTCCACACGTGCTTGTGTGATAACTAATACTTATTCATAAGTAGGCCTACCTGGGTTGCTAATTCGTAAGTATATGGATTACATTCGTAGGTATACGGACAGTGGCATAGTGATGGGATCTTCAGTTTGTGCTGTCGTTGCAAAAAATTCCCCTTTCCCCATTGTACAAATTAGTAAAAATCTGTGCAGACTCTTTCTTGAAGGCTAAATGACCATAGTAATCCAATAGTAATCCTTAAATACGTACATGAATAAGTAATCTGTACGTACAAAGTTTTAATCAGTATCCGCAGATACATATTGTTATTATAATTTTTTTTACCATGTCCTATACACTTCCATATTTTATGTCTAAAAACCTCTCACATAAACAAAATACAAAACATGTTAGAATGCGACCAACAGTTTACACCATTTTCATTTCTCTCAATACATGCTTGATCAAATCTATTCACATTAGTGACTACGTTTTTATATTAATGCCTTCATGCCTCCATGGTTCATGAGACTGATCCGCAATTATGTAACAGGGACCTGACCTCAAGGCTTCGCCATGCTTCCTCCCCCACTCCACCAGCAGTACAATCAACACCGCAAACAACCAATACTTAGCTTTACACACAGATCAATCTAATGGCATGGAGGCAACACAAATCTGTGCATACCAAAACCATGCTAGAGTGGTGTTTGGAATCTACATACATGTACATGTATGTGGATATGTATAAAACAGGCATGAGTAGATTGTACACTGTACATCTTTGTTCACATCACCTCTGAACATAACTTGCTATTTCAAGCCATTGAATTGTTTGTAATAATAATAAATTGATTTCATAATTTAATAATTCACCCAGTCAGTTTCCCTTGTGATTTATTACTTGATAATAATAATTTGACATACATTAAATAGTCATATAATTATTTTAAACCCATGTAGGCCAACATCAATTGCAAGAGAAAAAGTAATCAATACAGAAACTTTAGTTGTGTCACAATGTATGGTGTATTTGATTGAAAATGCAGTATGACTGTACATATCCACAAATCCAAGTCAATCCTCAGTTCAATCTATTGTCTTTGTATATGAAGGCCTACATGTACACATAAACCTAGTCTGTGCAAACATTACCCCAAGGTCACTGTGTGGTCAACCATGGGTCAACATAAAAAGTCCCCTGTACAGTATGCATATGACAGTATACAACAATACATGTAAATACTTTCTTCCTCCTGGTATGATGGTACAGGGCATACAAACAGTACATGTACAGTACAGGGCTCCATGTATGCATGGTTATGCACTTGCATCACCATGGAGGAACTGAAGGAAAGAAATTACTATTTTTGTTGCTCTATTTTCAGGGTTGTTCTTAAACCCCCTCGACCCCACGACGTACGCTCATATAAACGAAGCATGCACACTAGTAGTACTCGCGGAATTCACTACCACCGGTGCAGTATACGTGTATGTACACTCACGGAATTTAAAAACGCATCAAATTATATTTCTGAATAAATATGTATAACTTATATGCAGTGATAAATTGAAGCCATAATTGTACATAGCACTTTTATTGTGTCAGTATGATGTGAAAATTTGCGCTCATAAATTGTTAACCTATGTTCTTATTTCTCACTGCAATAATCTGCTTGAAAATATATGTGAAATATTGGGATGATCGTTTTAAATTCCGTGAGTATACTTCGCAATGCCCATGCGCAAGCATGTCGCATGGCTGGCCAGCCTGCGCCAGAATCAAATTGTATCCCAAATGGGAACCTGTTTACGGCCCGCGTTCGAAAATGGCTAGCTCGCTAGCCTGTTCGCACGTTGCTGCATGACGACTTGTCGTCGCAATTCAACAATTTATATGCCACCACAAGCCAAATTATACCATTCCCGAGTAGATAATTTCATCTTCTATCAAAATTTGCATACTTATGTCGAATTTTGCTAGTTGGGTGAGGCGCAGTTTTTGGCAACGCTTCCTACAACTCATTACGGTTTGTAGAAGGATATCGCTTCCAAGACGGCCGCATGGCTTATTGGCATCCTGATTGGTCAATAAGCATTACATCACAAACTGGCATGCGCGCACAGCCCCGAATGTACATTTTACTTGATGGACGTGGAAAAAAATCCCAACTGTTTTGTCTGTCAACATTTTAGCAAAACATAATTATTTCTCATTTAATAACCTATTTTATATTATTCTATTTCAAAATTAGACTTTTGGAGGAGAAAAGGATTTAGTTATTTTCCTCAATTTAACCTATAGGATCTTCAATCCTCCGGAGCTCTGTTTGTTCACATTCAATAGTACGGGAGTGCAGCGGGCATTCTATTTGGGGCCGTATTCGAACACAGATTCCGATTTGGGATACGATAATGATTCTGAGCGCGCGTACGTCGTGGGGGTCGAGGGGTCGAGGGGTCAAGGGGTCGTGGGTCGTGGGGGTTTAAGAACAACCCTTATTTTCAGTCACATGCACAAACTTTTTCAGTCACATGCACAAACAATTTTTCTTTGTTCACACAAAATGTATCTAAAAATTTACCCAGTCAGTTTCCCTTGTGATTACAAATTCATACGTATGTATTCAGTTATTATCATCCAGTAACACAAATCTGTGCATACCAAACCATTTAAAAAATTTTTCGCGTTCCTTCCCCACAAGGCCAATGGCCAATGGCCATTCCAAGGTGGGGGCTACTAAGTCATTGATGAGTTGTTACAACGACTCCACACTGAAGAAACCAGCCCCTCGCACCGAAACAAGACAAGTTAATAACCAGCCTCTTCACGGTGCGAATAGGACTGGGAGGGGTAACTAGTCCAGAACAAGGCAGTTGCTAAACTGCCTCTGCTCCTATAAGCAATTGGTTATGGTGTAAGTGTTTGCTCAAGGACACAAGTGTCACGGCCGGGATTCAACCCACATTCTGCTGCTAACACCAGAACTTGAGTCCGTAAGCTAGACCGCTCGGCCATGACACTCCATGCTAGTTTAAACTCATATTGACAGTGTGTGTTTGAATCTATAATCTACATAGATATGTATAAAACAGGCATCGTAGATAAAATAAGGCAGTTCAGTCAGCCAGGGTACGATTGTCAAGCAAATTACCATGGATTTGGTTAGTCTTGTCCAAGGTTCTTTGGTTGTGCCCTCTCACTGTGCTTGATCAAAACTATGGTCCCTACCACCACCAGCATGCCGCCATACACATTACATTATATGACCGTACCATGCACTGTAACCGTACATAGACACCTCCAAGGTGCAATACTAAAACAGTTATCCCACTAGCACAAGTAGAATAAGGAAAAATGTAGCGCTCCTGCACCCCATATGCCACAAGTCGAGGGCCAAGTGGCATATGGACACAGACACGTTATACATTTCTGTATTCCATGAGTGCGCATAGGATAACAAATTTATCTTCCAGCAAACTTGAAATGAACAAAAACAGTTTTTATAATCTTTTACTTTCAACCTTTCTCAAAAATTTGGATCCAGCAAACAAGCTCAAATAACTTTAATAAACTTAATTCAACTCAGCAATTCTGAAACATGTCTGTAAAATGTAATTTTTTTTTTTTTTTTTTTAACTGTAGGTTAACTGTGCCAGTCGCTTGATGCTTGCAATACGCGGGGTGCAATATGGGTTTCTTTATTGCACACTTGGTGACCAATCAGAATCGAGGATTCAAGTTTGCTGGAACATAATCAGTGTTGTCTTTCCACTGCAATTTGAAAATGTAGCAGCTTTTTATGGTTTATTCCAATATAGACTGTGAAAGTCTCGTGACCGTGTGTGATTGTTTCTTCGCACAATATTTTGGGACCAAATGGTCCCAAAAGTATTTGAATACGCGTGAGACTTACATGGTCTATTGGCACAAAGTTTTCCAGTTCCTCAGAAATAATCTAAAAATCCATTGTAATCACCCTGTCTTTGAAATGCTACTCACTGTTTAAGTCTCACTGTTAAGCCACTTCATACTGCACATGAACATTTAGTAAATCATGCCATCAAAAACGCAGATTCAACCAAAATATCGGGAAGTAAATAGGAAGAAACTATTAATAGTAAACTTGCAGGTACAACCTTGTATAAATAACTCTTTTGGGAGGGGTGTTGGCTCTAAAAACAGCCGTTGTGGTCTTGACGTTTCAAACAGTATACTCTGCTCGTCTTCAGGAGCCAACACTCCTCCCAAAAGAGTTATTTATACATGGTTGTAACCGCAAGTTTACTATTAATAGTTTCTTCCTATTTTCCACACCATGCAAAGCTTCAAACATCACTTATTGGGCAGTAAGTTAACCCTGTGAATTATTCACAGAGATTACATCAAATATAAACCAACCTAAATGCAGCTGTTGCAAAGCCGTCTTCTTTTTCCTCTTTTGACATTAAATGACAAAGTCTGCTTGAACATGAAATGCGTCACCTGGTACTGCTATGTTTGGGAGACCGAACAACATGGATAGACTTTTAAAGGTTGCTGTGGAGGTACTGCTTGCTGTCTGTCCTTGGCATGCTGCTAAGGGTGCTCGTGTGCATGGTGCATTTGAAAGACAACCTTAGCTTCTCGTGGTGGCGGTGGGGGCATTTGGATACTGGAGAAATCCTTCGGTGGGAAAAAGAAAATGTGTTCTTGTTAGACAAGGGGAATCAAATGAGATGTACAAATTAATATCAAGCCTGGATGCCCCTCTGGATGACTTGATGCCCCTCTTAAAATGCTTCCATAGATACTTCCATCTGTTGACAGTGGTGCCCTTCACTGATAATATTTATTTATTTTGTGGCGCAACAGGCCGAATATATTCATAATCAGACAAAAAATATGATAAATCATTTAATAACAGTGATGCTGTTGAAACCCCTCAGCCCTCGGTAGGAGAACGAAATGTGGGGACACAAGTGATGAAGATGTTTGAAATGTAATTGGTGGCATTTCTATTAAAAGTTACGATCCGGAAACCCACCTAGACATCTAACCACTGTGACCCTGACCTTTGACCTTTTGAAAGATAATCATAATGTATGTTATTAGCCTTGCATTATAGTAGATTTAGCGTGATATGCTCATGTTGCTTTTGGTCCTGTAAATAACATTTCAAAGGCAAATCGGATAGCATTCGAACAACCAACCTAATGCTTAATTTAATAAGCCATAATTTGCGAGTTAGAGTTTGAATAATGTCTGGTACAATGACTTGGTCACACGTGAATACTCACATTTGAATTCCTCAGACTAAAGACAGTGTTGCTACGCCACGTGATCCGAGGCAAGCTTTTGTATAGCAACCTCGATCAGCAAAGCCTGGTACCATTGTGCCATACACATTCATTTAAAATTGTGACCTGTCACCACAAAATGAGCTTAAAGTCGAAAATTTAGTTTTTGGTATTTCTGGATTCAGTAGAACAAGAGCTTTCCAATGATATATAACACTTGGGGTTACAGCGATCCCCCAGACCACTAGAGGGGGATTTCCGTCTTTGTTTCAAGTTGTTTGTCAGAACACAATAAAAGCTACCAATGAAATTGGCCTGAAATTGAGATTTTTAATTGTCTGATGGAACTGAAAATTTGGAATTCGATATAAGGAGATTTACAAATTGCAAATATAATTTTAAAAAAATAATAATTAGGTCTCCCCTCCGGTTTTTCACTTTTCCCACTGTACTGTGAAATGGTATAGTGCGACTTTACGCTCATTTCGTTGTAACAGGTCACAATTGTGTATGGGTGTTCACTGTCTCTTACTGTACATAACTACCCAAGAGATTGCCCCAAATCATGTGACATAGCAACACTCTCTTTAGTCAGAGGAATTCAAATTTGAGCATTCACTTGTACCAGACATTATTCAAATCTAATTCGCAATGGCTTATTCACCATCGTTTAAGGATCTTCTCAAAACTCTGAATTTTCCAGTGGAACCTCTCAGTGTTCAGGAACGCACATTGTTCTGCTGGGAACAGACAGTGCTTCATTCGCAGACATGCATTGTGTTTCCAAAGGGAACGTTCATTTAGAACATTCTATAGACCATTACAGCAGTGCTTGGTAAACACTGGAAATCTAATTTGCATATTGATCAATTGCCCATGTTACAAAGGTTTGCTCACAACTAGTAGAAAATGGTAGCCCAATCATTGTTCAAACTGGTAGATGGAAGATTTCAAGCTTATTTGACTATGTCGGACTTCAGTCATAAAGTAGAGTTTCATCACTGCAATTGATAATTAATCTGCAGGATCATATTGAAAATATGATCCTGCAGTTATGTTGGCTTTTGTAGCCTACACCCGTACATTGTATGTAAGATTATAAATGGCAGCGGAAGTAATACCTACATGTACCTGAACAGAATGAAAGCCCAGTGTCCCTCACCATTCGTTAATCACCATTTTATTAAGACTTATGTTCCATCACCAGTACAGACCCTCTGAGCACAGTTCAATGCAGGTTTTATCAAAAGAAAGAACAGATATTGCCATGCTTTACTGTGAACCAATACAATAGTGGTGATGTAAGACAGTTGGGCATTATTGTAAAGGGAATAGACCCTGGTACTGATGACGTCACGGTTTGTTTTCGTGGGTGTCATGGCCGAGCGGTCTAGCGCAGTGGACTCAAGCTCTGGTGTTTCTGATCAGTGTGGGTTTGAGTCTCGTCTTGACACTTGTGTCCTTAAGCAAGACACTTAACCATTGCTTCGTCATTCGGATGGGACGTAAAGCCGTAGGCCCTGTGTGTTGTGTAATGCACGTTAAAGAACCCAGTATACACTTATCGTTAAAAGAAGGGGTTCGCCCTGGTGTTTCTGGCATGGTCGCCTGCATCAGTGTTTTAAACTTTATTCTTTACCCAATGTTTTGAAATAAAAATAGCTCTTTAATTGACTATTTGATGTAAAGGAGTTGAGAAAGAGGCCCAAATGTACTGCACATGTTCATGTAGCTCACAAATACTCACCCAAGTCATAACATGGTTGTCAAACTTATGCAGATGGATGGGATGGTTTCTGTGGTCAGCATCATGATAGTTCTGTTGATGCCATCTCAATAAGTCGATTGAGGTAAATGAAAGACAACTCGCTCTGGTATAATAAATCCTTGTTACATTTATTGTTAACCTCAGAACGTACACTACCAACGATGGGCGTGCGACAAAAACATGTGTCATACAAAAGATGGCGTCTCAGCCGGAACTATAATTTACGGTGAACAGCATACATATCAATACGCGGAACTACATATTCCAATCATGAGGGTAAACTAGTTAAATCGTAACACCCCCACTTACTCTCATGATGTTAAACCACTAAATTATTTATTAACTTATTACATATGGTGTTTACATAATACTATAGTGTATAGTCTCTTATGATGTTAACATACTACTTTAACTACATATATGTAGTACAATTAGTTTCCAAAAAGGTATTTTTTGAATCTTTAGATTTTGAACTTGGTCATTGGTTTTGTTAGAATATCTGCGACCATATCCTCTGTGGGACAGTATTGGATATCAATTTTGCCTTCTTCAAGTGCATTGAACAAAATGATATCTGATGTCTATGTGTTTTGATCTCTGTCTGTTACCGGGGTTTTTACTTAGTGCAATAGCACCTTGGTTATCTTCATACATTGTTACACATTTATACATATTCTTATCATCCATACCCTTTAGCAGTTGAGTTAGGTATAAACTCTCCTGAGTAGTGGTTCCCAGACCCATATACTCGGCTTCACAAGTGGATAATGCAACAGTTGGTTGTTTCTTTGACTTCCACGATATAACAGCCCCACCTTTTGTCAAAGCAAAACAGTAGCCGGTGGTACTTTTCCTATCCTCTATGGATGATGCCCAGTCCGAGTCGCTAAAGGCAATCAACCCTAGAGGGTGGTTAGTTTTCCTGTACACTAATTCGTGTTCTATGGTGCCTTTTAGGAACCCAGAACATGTTTGGCCATAGTCATATGTTTATTCCTTGGATTTGAGAGATGTTGGGACAATTGACTAACTACCCAAGCAATATCTGGTCTAGTGCTTGTCATCGCGTAAATCAGGCTACCCACTATTTCCCTGTATTTCTTAGGGCTCGATATATTCGTTGTTATATGGGTTGTCATCTAATTTTGCTTCACAGGGCGGCTCTTGGTTTACAGTCCGACATGTCAAATCTTTCTAACATTTTTGTGATGTATCTTCTCTGGCTCATTCTGATCTCGTCATCTTTTTGTGTGAAATCAATTCCTAAGAAGTAGGAAATTTTGCCCAAATCTTTCATTTTGAATTGCTCTTGCATGGTTTATTTAAAGCGATTCAATAATGTCATATTACTCGCAGCAATAATAAGGTCGTCCACCCATACAATAACTAGTATTACGCCCATGTCTGTGTCTTTCTTGTACACGCAATGATCTGCTACATTTTGTATGAAATCGTCTTTACACAAATGATCATGTAGTATCCTGTTCCAATTTCGACCAGATTGTTTTAGACCATATATTGATTTCTTAAGTTTGTAAACTAGACGATTACCATCGCCTGATTTTACTTCAAAACCTTCCGGTTGGTCCAGATATATTTCTGTATCAATTGGGGCATGGAGGTAAGCAGTTTTAACATCCATCTGATGGACGATGAGATCATTTTGGGCAGCAATTTGCATCAGTGCTCTGACTGATGTAATGTTAGCTGTTGGAGAAAATGTTTCCTGGTAATCTATCCCTTTGACCTGATTGTAACCTTTGCTACATATCTTGCTTTGAGTGATTTTTGCACCCTCTGCATTTTCCTTGGTGGCATATACCCATCTACCCCTACTGAGTTCCTTGTACCCTTCTGACAATTCCCCAGTACAAAAGTATCATTCTCCTGGAGAGAGTTAAATTCTTCTGTCATGGCTTGTTTCCAACCCGAGGCATGAGTTGAATTTAAGGCTTCTTTGTAACTTTGTGGTACCCCGCAAATTTTGTAGCAATAATCTACTGATGATGACGTACATGTATGTACCTCATCTTCATTTTCGAACTCTGTTAAATACTGTTCTAGGTATCTGGGACGGTTTCTTTCTCGATCTGTTTGGGTATCTCCTATTTTGAGGGTTGTCTTCCTCTTCGGTCCCCTTTAAAGTTTCATTTGCATCATTTTGTTCCGTGTCATCGTCAATGGTAGGGTCGTTGTTTTCAATTGTGTTTTTGTCCTCTAAATTCAGAGTGTCTGTGTCATGGTTCGAAGTGTCTGTGACAATTACGTCGTAATTAGTCTGAGTGTGTTGGTCAATATTCTTACTTAGAAATTTCACGAGTCTGTGCTTTAAGACTTTCCCACTATCTGGGTAGTAGACCAGATACGCTGGACTATTGGTGTCATGGCCAACAAATATTCCCTTTTCACCCTTTGGGTCTAACTTAGTACGGTCATGTTTATACACATAGCATTCTGCACCAAAGACCCACATCTTTGATAAGTCTGGTTTAAGTCCTGTGAGAGTGTGGTATGGAGTCTGATTTGTACGATTATTATAGCACCTATTTCTTATGTATGCTGCAATTTACACAGCATATGCCCACATTGTCTTGGGTAGTCCTGATTCGATGAGCAAACATCTACCCATTTCAAAAAGAGTGCGCCAATGTCTCAAGCAGTTCCATTTTGGTGAGGAGAGTATGGCGATGATGTGTCATGCCTGATGCCTCTATCCCTCAGTAAGCCTTTTGAAATCGTTACTCATGAATTCTCCCCATTGTCTGGTCTTATACACTTCACTGTACCGTATGGGGCAGTCTGCTAGAAATTGTTCGGTTGCCTGGACAGTGTCACTTTTGTTTCTGAGGAAATAGACAAAGATAGCACCCGAGTAATCATCAGTAAATGAAATGGCATATTTGAAGTTATCTTTTGCATTTACATTTATGGGGCCTGCTAAATCAGTGTGTACCAACGCTAGGGGTTGTGGCTCTTGCATCAGGCCCTCTGTTTCTATTGTTTACAAATTTACCTTCTATGCAGGTGTTACACGTCAATTTTGTCTTGCCTACTTTGCCCTTGATTTCCATGCCTTTCACAACACTTTCCAGTTTAACAACATCATCAAAATTACAGTGGCCTAATATCTCATGCCATTCTTTGATATCGAGTGATAAGTTTACCTGGTCTGTGTTCTCTAAGTCTAACTCATCTACAGTGTTTAGGTAGTATAGTCTATTGTGTTCTTCAATCTTGAAGGTTGTTCCATCTTTCACCATCTCATTGTGTCCTGCTTTCAGCGTGATCTGTGCTCCAGTCCTTGTTGCTGCTTTCACGGAGAATATGTCATGCGGGTAAGATGGAATGTAGAGTGCCCCTTAAGTGTTGCTTTACCAATGTTCCTGTCGTATCGCTGTAGCATGATTTCTCGTCCTCCCCTTTTTTTCACGAGGTTGTTCATTCGGGAACCATCAGCTAACTCCCATGTAGTGCTTGTTAGGGTTGAAAGATTCATCACAGTTCTTTATGGTATCTGTTGTGACGATATGGGATGTAGCCCCAGTGTCCACCATCAAACCATTGTGGTTGACTATATAGTCCGTTGTATCTCTTGCTTTGAAAGCAAATGAATGTTCATGTCCTTCTAGGAAAGACGCCTGGTTGACGCTGTCCCGATTTTGGGTGCCTCGTTGTTGGGCGCGACAATGTTCGTTGGAATGTGTGGCACTATTGTGGTACTTGCACCACATCCTCGATGAAGATGATGTATTTGTCTTCTGCCGTGTCTGTTGTTGTTGGGATGGTGATGGTTTGTGCGGGCAATTACGTGCAAAATGCCCAGAACGTCCACATGCATAGCAGTTTGATGTTGTGTCTTTGATAAACATAATGTTATCAGTGGTACTCTGTCCAGGTTTACGATTGAGATTTTCAGTTTCCTCAAAACTGCATAGTTTAGCTTTAAATTGAGGAAACTTGACTTCTTCACTACTCTGGGAAATGTTAATTGTGAAGGGTTTGAATGTTTCTGGTAGTCCTTTCATTACCATCGCCACCATAAGTCCATCACTCACAGTCTCACCGGCATTCCGTAGTGCGGTCATGGATTTCTCCGCCCGTATCACGTAGTCAGTGATCGTCTCAGTCTCACCTTTAACTAAGGATGTTAGTTCTGTGTAAAGTGTGATGATCCTAGGCTTACTTATGCCCGCATAGTGTTCACGTAGTATTGCCAAAGCTTTCTTCCCATCATCAGGGGCATCCCGCATTATCAACGACAGGCTTTTGTCGTCAATAAGATTGACCAGTTCGGAGTAGCATTGTTCATTTTTAACAGCGTCAGGTTCTACGGCCAATATTGTAACACGTAATTTCAGGCCGTGTAGATGTGCTAAAAAACGTGTCTCCCAAATCTCGTAATTCTCACCGTCACCGTTGAACTGTAGTTTCTTCCATTTATCCGTGCTGGGTCCATAACCTGTTGATGCCATCTCAATAAGTCGACTGAGGTAAATGAAAGACAACTCGCTCTGGTATAATAAATCCTTGTTACATTTATTGTTAACCTCAGAACGTACACTACCAACGATGGGCGTGCGACAAAAACATGTGTCATACAAAAGATGGCGTCTCAGCCGGAACTATAATTTACGGTGAACAGCATACATATCAATACGCGGAACTACATATTCCAATCATGAGGGTAAACTAGTTAAATCGTAACAAGTTCAACCTAAACACACCCCAGGAATTTATGCAATTATTTCATAATCTTTCAGCTTAAAATCACTAATACAGCAAAGTTGAAAGACAACCATAACTTTTAACCTTGCATTACGGTAGATTTAGCACTGTTATAAATGCTCAATGCTTTCTCGTCTTAACATAAAGTTTCACTGGCAAATTGGGTGGGATTAAAACCAATATTCTAGTGCTTACATTTGTACAGTACCATTTGTACCATGATCAATCAATGGAACTTATGTCATAAAGCAAGAGTGGCACATGGCTTTTGTCAATGTTACAACATGTATGAATAATGTGCCAGATAGCTTGCAATGCACACGCAGTGTAATTAGTCGTTAAAAGACGCAACATTTGCGCCAAGCCAATTATCAGGTAGTTCCCCAGTAGTTAAAGACTTCTGGTAGATCTGATGAAGCAGAGGAGCAATATTATCTGCACACTCCTTTAAGACCTTGTACTTAGCATGTGATAGTTTCTGACCAATAAAAACTGCAATCTGAGATGTACATGTAGGTTATGACAAGTATCTGTACATGTACTCCATGATTAAAATGGCAGTGGAGGTAATACCTACCTGAACAGAATCAAGGCTCACCGCCAGTGTCCCTTACATTCACCATTTTGATTATGACTTATGTTCCCTCACCAGTACAAACCCACCAAGCATAAGCGATCGTAGGCTAAAAGAAAGAACATATATCACCATACATTACTGGCAGGTACTGTAACTTATCGCACTGTGCATCAATACTTTGTATGCATCACTGGGTATTAATAAATACCTTGGTGAGTTGAGAGCTTCTTATTGGTCCAATCACGTGGGGGTGTATTAACTGTGATATAAAGACCAGCTTTGAGAACAGACGAACAAATGGCCCCTGAACCAGCATACACTGTGAAATTAGTGCTTGCGCATTGTGCTGTCTCCTTCATGCATCTTGGTTTCATTTTGGCGAGTTGGCACTGCGTGATCTTGCACATGTACGCGTACGCTCTGAAAATGTATCAATATTTCGATGTAGCAGGTGCACGCGTATGCACCCACATTTCCTTGGTGTTAATTACATCCAGAGCTCATATAGTTGAAAGTCTGGTTCTAAAGCATGTGCCTTAATATTGGTGCATAAACGAGACAAGGTACAATGCAAAAACTAGACTAGGTAAAATGTGGCCCTTGAACATGAGTACAAAAAATAGGAAAATAGCGACAAAGTAAAATTAACAAGCTTTGACCGTTTTAACCGTTTATTTCATGAAAAAGGTATTTATTAATGGGAATAACAGTTTGAGGACCTGATCTTCACTGCGTGGTAATGACATTGGTTGGTGGTTGGCCGCTGTTAACAGACCTTGCTTTCGGCTCGGTCCGTTAACAGCGGCCAGCCAACAACCTGGTCATTACCACGCAGTGAAGACCAGGTCCTCACACTGTTATTCCCTAATTATTGTGAGGGGAATAATGGTAAGAGGCGTGCATTATATTTTCAAACATGAGCCTCCAGCTACATAAATGTAGTTAATGCTTATAAACACCCAGTTCAATTTTATTTGTTGTTTTACACTTACAGATTAGGCCTATTTATACTCCACCAACTCTTACCTAATGCCAAATGATTTTTACATGATTCAAACCCCATTAGGCCTAATTAGGCCTAGGACAAACAACCTAACGTTACTCCTGCGTCGGCGGTGGGAATACGAGTTTGTGTGATAGTTGGTAATTAAGAGTACCGTCCATGTATGTAATTCGCCGCACTTGTGAAATGACGCACCTACTTTTGGCTTAGCATTTCTCGGAAAACTTACATGTACAAAACTATGGCGTATTACTGGTTGCATAAACTTATCTAAGTCGTGCTTGTTACAGAAATAAAAATTAGAGTGAAATTGTATGATTTACTGGAAAGTTAGTGCTTGTGAAAGTGGAAAAAGTCGTTTATCCACTGATTTTACTAGATACAAATAGTAAGAGATTTACATGACCTCAATTTTTTCCTGAACATCTGTGATTTTATTGTTCTATGCCGTCAACAAGCTGTTGTCTGTGGAAACCAAAATATATGAATGCTTTGAATTTGCAATGATTTTTTAAAGAAATACTGATCCTCAAAATGGACACATTCCTTATGAAGAAGCGAACGAAAACTACTTAATTTGTTGGTGTTTATTTCGACGGTAGTGGAAAACTATTGAGAAAAATAAACATTGATATCATGGTTATGAAAAGAAATCTTTTATTTGACAAAATTTTAACAGCATTTTTACACATTTCAACATTTTAAAGTAGTTTTTTGGATTTTTTTTTAGCCCCCTTCCATTTTATTGGTCTTTCAAGAATATTGATTAAACATTTTGAGAGCTTATCCAAATTATACCATTTTACTTTAACAATCAAAAACAATATTTTTATTTTCAAGATTAAAAACAAATTTTACAACCATCTGGAATAAGATGAAGCATGATTCAACTGTTTTTCTTCTTGGGTACATTTTCTGTGCCCCCATAAACTTTAACAGTTTGGGGCGAGTCATTTTATTTAGCCTATAACCCTATACCAACATCAATTTTCTGATGACCACAATTTTGTGCGTCTCAAAAAACGGCGCTCAAGACGTCCACGCTTATGATCATACATTGAAATTCAGCATTTTACAAGAGAATCCTTTACTGAAACTAAGTGAAACACCAAACTGCTAAATTGATTTGTAAGTTACCGTCCAGTTGATTATATAACCTTAGGTGCGTCATTTAGGGTAAATTGAGACGCACAGAATTGTAGTCATCAGAAAATTGATGTTGGTATAACGACTCACCCCAAACTGTTAAAGTTTATGGGGGCACAAAAAATGTACCCAAGAAGAAAAACAGTTGAATCATGCTTCATCTTATTCCAGATGGTTGTAAAATTGTTTTTAATCTTGAAAATAAAAATATTGTTTTCGATTTTTAAAATAAAATGGTATAATTTGGAGAAGCTCTCAAAACTTTTAATCAATATTCTTGAAAGACCAATAAAATGGAAGGTGGTTAAATTTCTTGCAAAAAGTACTTTAAAACTTTGAAATGTGTAAAATTTCTGTTAACATTTTGTCAAATAAAAGATTTCTTTTCATAACCATGATATTAATGTTTCATTTTCTCAATAATTCTCCACTACCATCGAAATAAACACCAACGAATCAAGTAGTCTTCGTTCGCTTCTTCTATAAGGAATGTGTCCAACTTGAGGATCAGTATTTCTTTAAAAAATCATTGCAAATGCAAAGCATTCATATATTTTGGTTTCCACAGACAACAGCTTGTTGACGGCATAGAACAATAAAATCACAGATGTTCGTGAAAAAAAAATTGAGGTCATGTAAATCTCTTTACTATTTGTATCTAGTAAAATCAGTGGTTAAACAACTTTTTCCACTTTCACAAGCACTAACTTTCCAGTAAATCATACAATTTCACTATATTTTTTATTTCTGTAACAAGCACGACTTACATGTAGATAAGTTTATGCAACCAGTAATACGCCATAGTTTTGTAAGTTTTCCGAGAAATGCTAAGCCAAAGGTAGGTGCGTCATTTCACGAGTGCGGCGAATTACGTACATGATGGACGATATACAAGTTGGCACGAGTACGAGTTCACAAGCTCGTGTGTTAGCTGATCGGCCCGTATCATGTTGATTTATGAAGTTGAATCATGCAAAATACAACATAATTCCCTTACCTTATGTTCATTGTTGGTCAGCCGTTCGGTGATTTAAATGGCCAGTTTGAAGTTATATTTTTCCCCTTTGGTTTGGCTTACACATTCGTATTTCGCCCTTGAGTGCTAACGCATGCGCAGTAAGAAAATATATATCGTGCCGAAAGTGGGCTCTTCTGACATGAGGGATGTGGAGTACCAATATACAGGTGGGCAT